>BQNB010000850.1:0-150571 GCA_026074375.1 Tanacetum coccineum
ATTATTATTTTCATCTAATTTATCGGTTAGATGACTCACTTCATGTATACTTTATTATTTAATTTAATATTAAAATAAATAAAATTCAATTCTATTTTTTATCCCCAATTATAAAACAAACAAATAATACATTTTATCTCTGTTACATCAAATCCAAATCCAAATCTAAATTCAAATCCAAATCCAAATCCTAAACCTATCTACAAACCAAACGCACCCGAAGATGTGATCATTTTGATTATTAAATTCTTTTTATTAGTCTTAATAATGGGTTTTTTTAATTTTCGACTCTCATGGAGTTTTACATTAGGTGTTAGTCTTTGTTTTTTGGTAGGATGGGGTTAGGCTGGTCTCCTCATTTCGCTTTGCTTTTTTTAGTTTTCTCATGTAGTGATGTACGTTCCTTCTACAAGTTTGGTGTTAAACTACCGCAAAGTTAATGTACTAAAATCTGATAAAGAAGATGTTTCTTGAAAAATTTGTGTATGATGTGGTAGAAACGGGAAGAAAAAACAATGACATGTAAGCAGGAGCAAGGATAATGTGTACACTTGTGTGAAATAGGAAGAAATATATATTATAAGATAGTTTACCACTCGGCTAAATGATTTCGTCTATTGTGTATTTGTGTATAGTAGTGGACATTTATATTTAGAAGTTATAATGTTTGTTTATCACTTTATTATGGCCCTTTGTGCATGTAATTTCACTCGATCTTGCTTCTTTTGTAATTCAAATAAACTAAGATTTTACTAAGGTATATTATTAAACACTCGACAAAAAATACGACCTCTCTTGGGGCAAAAAAAACTTTAGTATTGTATTATAAAAAAAAGTTTAAAATACTTGTTTTTTGCGTTATATGTTGGTTTACTTAGCTAGTTTCTTAGTTACTACGTAGTATCAATCTATTATTATTGTTAAGTTTTCTTGACTATTTTTTTTAACTCATCATATATTGAAGTTTAATTGGTATTGTTCCGACACATTCAAAACATGTCATAAAGATAACTATATTATTCTACATCTCGTAGGGAGTGGGATAATGAAAACTTGCGTAAACAAATGAAGGAACTCAACTAGGTGGTTATTGAAGGTTTTTGAGTTATCTTTCCAAAAATATAAGCCTTATAAAGTTAATCGAATTTTAAAGGGTCCATATGTGTCTTACAAGACACGAAGGTGTAGCTGTTTTGGGGACATAATATTTTAGCACTTTTGTTTGGCCATAACTCACTCAATATTTATCCCTTAGGGCTGATTCAATTTTCTGAGTTGAAGTTAAAGTATTATCTACAAAAATTTTAAAAGGCTCAAAATTCCAAACTACTATTAAGGTGCTCATAAACACGTCTAAAGTTCAGAACTCAAAACTATACCACTAATCTTGCAAAAATCATTCAAAAATGTAAAAGAATCTATATTTTTTTGGGCATCTCCAGAAATTTAGCTAACACACTATATTACAAGACTATGAAAATAAAATTGCAAATAAATTACCCTAGAGTTGGTTTTATTGTTCAAGCAAGTCATCCTAAAAATCTGCTTACTTTTAGGTTTCATATAACAAGTTTTTAATCAAGTTTTTCTTATACACAAGCATACTTAGGAGATATAAATCATATATGAGATGTTTAAAGTGTATGAATCATGAAATGATGATACTTACAATGATGTGGATTATTATGGATGAACAAGCGTAAGATTACCCAAAGTAACTAATGAAAAACCCTACTTATACTAAGTGCAAGCCTTGCTTTTGCAACCCTTTGTATGATCCTTAAACTAAATAACGCAAGACCTAGAATACCCTTGCTATCTTTGTGATGTTTCTGCCATGTTTGGGGTAGAGAAAAGAGAGAAAAATGTGTGTTTGAATGTGGTAAATGTGAAGTGAAATTATATGTTAGCTATATAAGAAATGGAAGTGCAAGCCTAAAGAAATATCTATGAGACAAGAAGACAAGAAGAAAAATAAATTAATAAAGGTAAGGGGAGGGGAAGGGTGGAAATTTCATGAGTAAGGTGGAAGGAAGTGGGGGATGGAGTGGTTTGGTTATGTAAGAGATTTGTAAGACATATGTGATACTAATAGATAGATGATTTGCATAAAAGAGACTTTGATGCATTTTATGTATAAAGAACATAAGGGAATGGTTTTTGTAGGTACATGGGGAGGGAATTATTTAAATTTTGATAGTATATGAGTGTTAAAGGTGTTACTAACACAGGGGTGCGCCAAGCCCAAGCTACCGTGGTGGGTTCTTCCCCCATAAAAAATAAGATTAACATCGAGTGAGCTGATGGCTCACATATCAGATATTAAACTGATAAGAACAGATACTACACATGATCTTAGCCAAAAGGCCAAAAAAGGTATTAAAAAAATTGGGTTATAAGATCCACCAAAGTGGAAAGCCTTAACCGGATGTGTAACAGGTAAGCTCGAAAGCTGTTCCCATCCCTGTCAGGGGGAGATGCCAACCATCTAGTTCAAAGGTGATGAGATTATTAGGTAATGTAGGAATTGGATTTCATACACACAATACAAGTATTATCCTTATTCTAAAGAGAGAAAGCTAGTGAGAGAAATGGGAGGATGAACACATCAAAAACACACACAAGGAAATAAGGAAATGCATTCATCCAACACCCTTTCCATGTGTGGAGAGGGCTTTTATACAATGGATAGGCTGGGCTTTCTATAGTTTGGCCTAGTTAGATTACTACTTAATACATATTGAGTCTACGAGCTAATTAAGTAAATACGTAGAGTGACCGATCCTTTTCTTGATTCCTAACAATCTTCCCCTAAGGGGGTCACTCCAGATTACAAATATCTTAATCTTAGCATTCTATGAATGTTATTTGATCTTGCTGGTAGACTTGAATCTTGATATTTATCTTGTATCTTTTTGTAGTGTTCTTTGATCATTAAGCTCGAGCTTGTTCCTACATGCTTGATGGTCTCGTAATCTTGAGCCTTTATCACTTGATATTGAAATTATTGAGATCATAAATCTTGCATCATCACTTGATCATCTTCTAATACTTCGCCTTTTTGCGATATTGTGTCCTTGGACCAACATGCTCATACTTTATGTCATCATTAAATCCGCCAAACATTTTCCCTTGATATGCTTTAACTTGAACACTTTATGACTTTAAGGAAGACGTTGAGCATCAGAGTAGCAGAAGTCTCTATCTTGAGCTTTCTTGATTACTTGAAACTTTATCTCTTGAGTATGAACATGTGGTTATGAATATGACTTAGCTGGAATACGCCACCACCACCATCGTATGATTATGAAATTAAAGGTTAGTAATAAATCATAGATATGGACGAATATGGCTTTGTCATTCGTCAAATGTAGGTAGCGATAACCTTCGGTTCCTTTAGGACCGACCTGTAATCAGGTAGGTTTAATTTGGAAGAACCTCCTTGACAGAATTTGTAGCTCAAAGTATTAGATCCTCTAACACTGATGTATTAGATTCACCGTACTTTCTTGCTCTTATTACCGAAACGTCTCAAAGCAGACAACATGATAAGAGTGAATCGGTTAGTTACTATCTTACCGATTGAGTCGTTAATTCATAAACTGGACCGAATCGATATCCAGTTATCACAAGTTTGATCCATATAGAATCGCGCAAGTCACCTACCGCAGTGCTATTTGACGTTGACATGGGAAGGATTTCAATTCGTTAATGTGAAATGCAAAAGCGCACCACTCTGAATGTTCTAGCAAGATCACAAGAATAATGCGTAGGACTCTTAGATATCACTTGTGTTCTTTGTTTGTGAACATCAAGTGAATTTTGGAATTGTGTCCTAATGAGATTTAGTATTGATCTCTTTTGGCTCTAGACTTAATAAGTGAGATTTTTGTTTTAGTGATCGGAGGCTGGAGCTGACTGCCATCTTTTCAATACCAACTAACTCGGAGTGAGAAAGTCGATAGATTACATGTTTATCTCCGTGAGAAATGAAACAATAATCTTTTGAGAGACCTTGAGTAGCTAGGGAGGGTTTTGCATTGCATCATTGGGTCCATGATGACTATCTTCAATACCAGCAATCATCTTTGTAATTCTGATAGCATATGTATTGACCCAGTTTCTGCCTAAGTGTATGGAGAGCTTCTTTCTTTAGACCCTTTATCCTTACATTTCTTTTTTTATTCTTCAACCCCTTCGATGCTTACCAAGACGTCATCACCAGCACCTTATTGTGATTGTTCCAGTGTTAGCTCAGCCTTAGTCGACATTATTCCCATATTTCAATTAAACTCCATCTTTCCTAAGGACTTCTAATTCTATCTAGTGGAATGTCCTTTGGTAGATCCCTCTGGTTCTGGTTGGGTCATTGGACTTATACATAACTCTAACCACCTTATGACTTCACCGCCTTCGTGAATTAGTAGATTGTCGGGTATACTGATCAAAACCATAAAACCAATATGAAAATCAATCAAAGTACTTGTGGTATAAATCAAAACATTTATACTTTGATAGTTTCGTTATTCAAAAATGCACCCCTACACATGTGCATCGATATTCGAAAGTTTTTTCCACATGGAGGAAAGAGTTACACACTTGAGTCAAAGACAATCACATTACATTTTAGTCCAATTTCCCCCCCTCAAAAATAGCATACCATATGATGTTTTTGATATCAACGGAGTAAAATGGCTATTTGAGATTTGAAAACACTTGGGAGAAAATGGTGATAACATGATTTTCTTGGAACATTTTTCTTAGCCCCCCCTCAATTAATGAGGGTATGATATAATGTTAAGTACACATTTTTGAAATATTTTGAATTTATTGAAAAATTCTTGAAAAATTGTACTCGAACACTATATATTTATGAAGTTACACTACATGATAACAAGATAATTTACGAGACATGACCTGAAACATACAATACCGAGAGAAACGAACATTGTCACTCTATTTGAAGTAGCAATTTATGGTTAGACTTGTCATTCTCCTTTTATAAGTTTTCTCAGCTTCCACTCGAACCCGCAATGCTTTCTTGAGTAGATTCGAAGCGTTCTTCAGGATAGTGATGATATAAATTTTAATACCAAAGTCAACTAAGTCCTGGATGTAAACAATTAAACCCTCTAAGTAGTCGAAATGATAACACCAAAGTCAACTGAGTCCCGAATGTACACATTTTTTCCTGCAGGATACTGACTATCTAAAGGAATCATCATACTTATATGAACCTCTTTTATCAAATTTTACTACTTCTTCGATAATAAGCTTGGTGATGAACCGGTTGGGGAAACATTAATTGAATCAGAAACATATCTTCAACTTTAAGGCTTCTAAAACTATGTGAGTATTTCCAAACAATCCTAAGCCTTTTAAAACTATGTGGTGTTGGCAATATTGGTCGTATGTAGTTTTAAGCCTAAGCCACTAACCTTGAAAATATATTTAAGCCCCTAAAGTTATTAACTCATGACAACTTAAGCCCTTGGAGTTAAAATAAATTAACCCCCCTTCAAATTATTATTCGTTAAGTTAAAACGTTTTTCGCATAATTTTCGTGACATGTTGAAGAACAATCGAAAACACTTTCTCCCCCTCAAACAAAGACCTGTATTCTATTTAAAGATCTATTGAATTTGTTCGAGTGGTCGAATTTTCTTGAAAATATGTTTGTGATGTAAAAAACTAATTCTGAATTAATTAGAACACTTTTTCAAATGATTAACCCGAACATGGTTGGGAAATCAATATTTATTTGGAAAATTGTACGAGTTATAGGAGATTTCTCTTCTTTTGAAAAATAAATGCACTAACACATACACTTATGTTATCGAGAAAGCATGGGTTGTATGGCAAAGTATACACAAGCCTTTTACATGAACATAAAGTAGTTCATGCCCGAGAAAATTCTTTTCCCGTTGAGAGGATAAGTTGTGTTTTTGGCGATATACTTTCCTTTAAGATTAAAACCGGGTTGCAGTCTGATATAACTACAAGCCATTGACATGTTTTGAATACATTTGAAACTTCTGCTCGAACTTTATTTACAGCTCCGTGCCATTGTTGAATGACATTTCTAAGGCCGTAAATATTATCGATTCCAGAAGACATGTCAAGAAAATATATTTTTTTATCTTTCCAACTTTTGTAATTTTGTATTTTGTTTTTCTGGTTTTATATTTTTCTATTTTCTCTTTATAAAGTTTTTCAGAAATGGAAAATATTTTTGTATTTTTTTTGGATTTAATTATTTACATAGGATACATGAAGAGTTTCCACCATTACTCTTCCTCTTCTTCTGTAAGACGTTTAAGAGTTTTGAGAATATATTCGCTTGCTGATATTCCGTCTTGACAGAGTAGAGCTCAACCACCCCGTTTTCCACCTATTGTTTGATAAAATGATGTGCACCACATGGCGTCTGTTTGGAGTTAACTTTTTGTTGAAACATGTCATGAAGGATTTCCAATAACATTCTCAAATAGATGATCCTTTTTCCACTTTCTGAGATTATCAAACGGTTGGCTGACTTGATGCAAATTTGATGGAATGACATCCCTTGAAGATGATTCTTCAGAACTCAGGTCTGGAGTCATATTATGGATGAGGAGTGCATTATTAAATTGTGCATTTTGATTTCTTTGAGGTTGTTCTTCAACACCTTAATGAATGAATGGAGCTTGAATTTCCTGAGTTGTTGGTGAAGTACTAGCAGATGGTGCATCTTGATCAATTGTGGTTGATGAAGGTATATCGATTGTATCAACAGGAAATGGTGCAGCAGCGGGAAGCATAGAAGATACAACACTTAATGGAGGCTGAAAGTATTCATCAAACAAGGGTTGAAACAAGATATCCTAGTCTTTATTAGAAGGTGGAACATTTGGTGTTGAAGAAAAAGGGTTTTGCACGAGTCCTGAACTAATATATCCAGGAGTCAAAAATTGAGGCTTGGGTCCTGAACCGAATTGTTCAAAAGCCATGAGATCATTTGAAAAAAAAATCAATCAACGTGTTTGAGAAATCATTTGATACACATTGAGAGTTTTTTAGATTCACTAAAATCTCCCCCTACACATGTGCATCATATTATCAAAGAGTTTTGCACATGCGAAGACGGGAACGCACTTATATTCAAACGATCTTATCCGAGGTAAACCGTGTTGTTTACTTTTTATTTACTATTCTCCCTTTTCAAAATTACATATGTGATTGTGATTTTTGATTGAACAAGTGAATTAAAATACAAGTTAATATGCGTTGATCCACTTGTAGAATGAACGAGCATGAGAAAATAATGTTGCATGCTGAATGAATACTTGTAGTTAATTTTTGAAATTCATGCTCCCCTCAAAAGTATATTAAAGGGAAAACGTGGAGATGGGAGTTTGTTGAGCACACAATTTTGAACAATTTTGAACGATTTTGAATATATCTTTTGAAAAAATCTTGAAAAATTGTGCTCAACAAAAAAAGATATGAAATTTATCTGATTAAAAATCATTTTCCTGTTACTTTTCTTGAGCATTCAGAACTTTGAATGTTTGTATAACTTGCTTAAGTCTGAGAAGATATGAGCTTCACGTTGTTAAGGATTAATGTACATAAATGAACATTTTCATTTCTTTGAAAAAACTGAGTTCTAAGTTGACATTTACTTAGAAGTCGTATGTTTTGAGCAAACTTTTGAAAAGTTTTTGACAAGAATGCTCGAAAACAAGAAGATGCTCGAAAACAAGAAGATTTCTCTTTTTTGAAGATAAAGCACACTGAAGCATACACTTTTCTTTTTTGTAAAACCGAGTTTTGATCAGATATGATCATAAGTCATTTTTCGTTGAGGTGCGGGGCCTGAAGCATTGTCGACGGACGCCATCTATGTCAGGTCAAATGTTTAGAGCAGCCCGAATCCAAGTACCAAGGTACGATTTGTACGACCTGCATTGGTCACTAGAAGAGAATGAAGAATTTGAAATGTTGGAACCCTAATTTTTGTTGGGTTCCGAGTTGTTAGAAGTCCTAGATTCTACAATCTTAGGTGCAGTACTCGAACTCACGTGTTTTGTTTCTTTGGGTCTCCATTGAGATGCACTACTTGGTTTTATTTTTGTGATTACAGTTGAAGTAAGAGGTTTCCTAGGAGGCACTATTTTAGTGGAAGTGAATCTAGTTAAAGGACACTTATTTCCAACTATAGTGAAAGTCCTTCCTGTAGGTACCCATTTGTGTCCAATAGTTGTAAATATTTTACCAGTAGGCTTCCATTCCTTGTTATTAACGCTCTTAACAGCCTTATTTCTAACACATGCATTCACATCATTCAAATAATCCACCACACACATATCATGATTTGCATCAAATAAACATTTTTTGCATGTAGAACACACAAATTTAGAAGCACGATTCTTCTTATTTAGACTAGACTGTACATTTCTAGGTTGGGATTCTACTTTTTGATATTTTTGGTTGCTACTTAATGGTTGGGGGATCCTATTTTTCCTTGTATCACTTCTAGACATTGATCAACTAACATGAGTGGAACATGTTACGCTTCTAGAAGGAACCAAAGGTTTGTCAGTGGTCTGAGTTTTGTGTGACTCTACTCGTTTTTGTGTGTTATATTCTGATGTGGCACTAGTCTTTGCAAAATTGACTTGCCTATTTTTGTTCATTGGTGTGATGGCAACCAATTTCTCACTATTGCTTCGGGAACTAAGACAAGTATCACTAACATATACTAACAACTCCTGAATTTGTTTTGCATACATACAAGCATATTTTAACGCACTATCCGAGGGATTCAAGGTTCTAGCTTGCTCAACTATTGTTGGTTTGTGCTCATGTCATACGAATATTTATACAGCTGGGAATACATGAGCCTACGGGGGTCACACACTCATACACTTAGATATCACTCTATTGGTATATATAATAATATAAGTGTATATTTATTATATATCTATTAATACTCGATTAATGTATATAATAATATAAGTGTATATTTATTATATATGTTAGTGCAAATATTACGATATTTAATCTATACGATCTTCTTATGTTTTGGTGATGACGAACATGTAACTTGTAATACGTAACGTAAAGTGCGCAAGTTACTCATAATCACAAATTATCAATGCATACTTACATCTACATCTCTCGACGTCTCAAGTCTACATCAAAACAGATATTTGTTTGCACTCGACGTAAATCACATAAGGTATGTACAAACAATATTAAACTTGTAGGATGATCAAACAAATAAGTTTTTGTCTTAAACTTTATATTTTTATAAATATAACAAAACTATTTCTCAAAAATTATTTAGACAAATTATTTTTGAATTATAAAGAAATGTTTTATTTGGTAATTATTTTGAATTTCAAAATCTGGTCATTTCCCCCCTAAAATACGTGTCACTTTCACCAGACAAGTTTGTTACCACAAAAAGACAAAAACAAGAGCGGCTTTCGGGGCGGTCCTTTAATTTGGTCGGCGGCCCCATTCATTATCCAGCGGCCCCTTATATATCTGGGACCGCCGTATCCTGACAGACAGTTTTTTAGCCCCTATAAATAGTGGCTCGCCTCCAACTATTTTCAGATCTCTTTTGCACGAATTTCTCTCAATTCTTTCACTCTAGATCTCAATAAATCTCCATAAATCTTTGATCATTTAACTTGTTTAATCTTGTTTAAATGTGATCCAATCTTCTACTCTTTCCTTCTTCCCTCAAGTGCAAGAGAAGAACTTCGGTCATCTTCAAGATCCGAAGTTATGTAGTCTAGTTAGTCCATTTGTAACATTTGTTACATATAGATCGAGTCTATGTCTTTCAATCTTTAGTAGTGTGTAGATCCAAATGATGTATATATTTGGATGAGTTGATTGTGGGTTGGTTAGTATTTTAGGCCTTAAAATACTTTGGTGAAGTGGTAGATTGGTTCTAGCTAAGATTAGGACTCGACATCTAGCTTAGTGTTAGAAAATATTGTAAGCGACACGTTTTATGTTTTTAGGCCATAAAACACAAGGTTTGTTATGTTGGGCCACAAAACATAACGGGTTTGGTTGTACACCAAGAAGGAACTTCGACATCATCTTAATGTCGGAAAATAATGTAAGCTTTGGTATAAGGTTTTCTCCACCGAAAGGGAGCTTGTTGATTAGTGAAGTAACTCTCGAGTTGGATACTCGGGGAGTGGAGTAGGGCGAAGAGGAGCTTCGTGACCGAACCACTATAAATCACCGTGTCGGTTTGCATTTTCTTTTACCTTTCGCTTTACTTATTTCTTTATTTACCGCTTTACTTTTATACTTGCATTGTGCTCATGATTGTGTGAATGGTTGTGTATATCTTGTTAGTTAAGGTTGTGTAGATCTTTGTGCTAAATATTGTGAGTACGGTTATATTGTTAGAATATGCGTTGGCTAATGTAAACATGTTGTCGACTCTTCTTATATTAAGTCAAACTTGATCGGGTAATTGATACAAGAGATTTAAAGTTTTTTTAAGGAAAACGTATTCACCCCCCTCTACGGTTTCCACAATTGGTATCAGAGCCACGTCGCTCTAGTTTTCAAAACAAATGGTTTTTAAAATAGAGTACGATCCATGTATCAAATTACCCATGAAGGGGGATTAAATATGAAAAGTGTTTTGTTGCTTGATTCGTATTAGTTTTGTTGTTATATATACCTCGTATACTAGCTTGACTGAAAATATTCTCAAAAAGCTTGGAAGTATAAAATACGTCTTTGTAAGTCATAGGAGTAAAAATGATGTCTAAAACACGTGTTTTATGTGCTGGAACAACTCCCTGAAGTCCTACGTCCCTACATTAAGTTACCAAATGATTTTATACGAAAAACGTGTTTTTGGGTCACTGGTGGCGGTCCCATAAATGTTCGGGCGACCCCCTAATATATCTGGGGGCCGCCTATCTGTTTCGTCAGTTTTTGGTAAACTTTGAAAAATCATATAAAATCAACCGTAAGTCCGTAGAAGTCGTGCCACCCGCCATTTCGAAGATAATTGAGTCTATTTTCATTTAAAAATACTTCCAAGTCTTTATTCTAAACTTAAATATGTCAGAAATTCAAAATACTACATAGTGGTCAAAACTTTGAGTTTCGTTATAACGTAAAACTTGTATTTTATATTTTCCTTTGAGTCGGACATTTCTAATTGATATATCTTTGAAAAATAGTGTATTTGTCTTTTTTAAATATTGATCTTAATTAATTTTTGAAATGAGAAGGAACTATTTTATTCTCAAATCAAATCAAGCTAAGTATACATCGTTATATCTAATACACAAAACAACGACGAATATCCTTATGTGTATACTAGATAATTATGTGTGTTTACTTTTGTTTCAACTTGGTTAATAGATATTAATAAGTAATCATTACTATTTGTAATCGAGCTCATTATATATCTAAACATATGTGTCATGTATGCTACTTGTATGTTACTAGTTTTCCGGATTATGCCTAATAGGAATTACGCTAGATTTCTTGCGTTAAGTTGCAAAATTGTTTGTGCATTGCATATAGGCATAGATCACTATATTTACAAGTGTTACATAAACATCTTGTAGATCATTTTGAGTGTAGTAACCCGTTTAGGATTGAGAGTTCAATAGTTTGTCAAGTGTGTGGAAAAATAATGTCCTAAGATCATATGTTAAAACCCGTCACTAAAATATTTCTAACACATTAACTCTCTTCCAACAAAATGTCTAAATCTTTTCATCATCTTGTGTTGTTTGACCTTGGGTTGGTTAAACAAAATAAAAGATTGTATTAATACATTGGTAATTAAGTAAAAGAAAATGTATTTTTAAACTTTGCTTGTGCTTGCATTGTTCTAACACACACACATAATTATATTCTTTTTATAAACGTATAATATTTTACAAAAGATGTGTGTTGTATAAAAATGGTTAGGAAAATCATTTATATACTCATAAAATGTCAAAAACTATGCATACTATACATATCAACAAATAGTTTTTCGCACAAGCAAAATATATGACAATCTTGAAGTAAGAAATTAACTTGTCATTATTCATCAACCTCACCTAGTCTTAGGATTAATAGAACACACTAAGAAAATATTTATTTGTTTTCTTTTAAAAGAGTGTTCGTGAGGGTCAAGAAAGATTTTTAGTATATATCGATTCATTATTCAAATTATGAATTGATATTAATTTCGAATCTAATATGACAAGTTTTTCGAGTATGGATAAGAAATCGATTCTTATTTGTAAAGCTTTTTAAGATTACATTAGAATATAACAAGAGATATTTATTTAAACCTACAATAATCATTTTTGGTAAAGAGTAACCCAGGCAAAGTATAATAAAAACCATGAAAAGTTAAGTACAAATGGAATGTGGCTGAAGTACCACATTAACCTCAAGCTAAACAGCTTGATAAACAGCTAAAACTAGAGCTTATGACATGTCATAAACTCTTACAACTCTAGAGACAACTAATTGCAACTAGAACACATGATTAAACTAAACAAGCTAACCAGCAGTAGCCGTGAAAGATGAACTTCCATAAGCTTTTGTGTTTTGAAGTAAGTTAGCCGATTCATCATACACATTTTGAACTTCTTCTTCATCATCTTCTTCTTCGTCATTTAAGGCAGAAAAAGAATTAGACATGGAGAGATTATCTTTCTTGGAAGAATAACCAGTTGTCTTCAACATAGATGTTGATTGAGATGTGTTACCCACATTAGTAACTCCCTTCTTTGGTGCACTTGTAGTCACCTTTGGCTCATATCTAACATTTTGTTTAACCGAAGGACCAACAAACTGACCACCATTAGTAGACTTGGACTTACCTTTCCTCTTCTTCTTTTTACCCACCGTTTGAAAACCATCATCTGTCTTCTCAACAGTAAGAGTAACAATATTAGAAGTAGTAACAATAGGAGGACTCACTACCTTTTTAGGGCAATGGTCATGAACATGACCAAAAATCTTACATATATCACATCTGGGTGGCCTCCATTCATACTCAACACGGATGGTTTCTTTGGTGAAAGCATCCCCAGATAGAGATGGAATACCAATATTACTAATATACCAGGAGATCAGCTCTGAATTTACCTCAATTCGGCACCGGGTAAAACTACTCCTAACCCATGATTCATTACACATGGAGCTTGTCTATGAATCAAGAATAACAAGTTTTCCAATGAATGTATAAATTAGACTAATACCATCCTCTTCAAAAACTTGAATATGAATGATCAGAGATTTACGAATCAACCAAGGACCACCCTCCAGAACAGCCTCCCAACCATCCCTCAGATTAAATTTAAAGAAAAAGAAACCTTTGGAATTCATCATAATCTTTTCACAAGATGTTTCCGCCACTTGTTCCTAGCATAGTATTCATCAACCAAAAACGCCATTCTCTTTCCAATAAAGTAGCCATATAGAGTATGTTTAAAGCAAGTACTAACCTTTTCGACAACTTTACAAGGAATAGAGATGTTAACACCATCAAATACGGGATTAGCCACCAAGGTACGAAAGTTGGAATTAACTTTTGGTTGATCCTTTGCACTTACACCCGCAGCTCCAGCATAAGATGTTGACTTGGTATTGATGTCCACAGACTGAATGATGGGGTCACTAGGTTTTGTGGATTCATCAACAATAAGATTAATAGAACAATCTACATGTGAAACCTTACAAGGGATCACATCAGCGTTATTATTATCAGCCTGAATTAATTTACATATAGTACCTATTGCATCCAAGGTTTCCATACGATCATCATTAGTCATCCCGGACAATAATTCATCACGTTTACCAGTTTCAATATCAATGATTAACTTGTGCAAGTCACCAACAGTTGTTAATGGTACTTCAAAAGTGGCAGCAACATCAATACTATACAATCCTCGAGGCATGTTAATAGTAGTAGAAGGAGAAATCAAAGGAGAAGAGTTACTCATCATTGGACTATCATTAAGAGTAACCCTTCTAGTCGTCCCCTTTCCATCCAAGTTTACGCTCCCAGAACCAACCTTACTCGTATCCATACAAACGAATCAAGACAAAACCCTAAAAAACCCTAAAACTACGATAACAAGAAAAACAGAAAAACAAAGGAACAACGTATAATCCTTGAAAGAGATATGCCCTAGTAGAGTACTAAGACATGAATTGTAACACCAAACATATCAGCCGACATCCATTATAAGCAATGCTAATTAAAGAGAAAAACTCAAATAGACGAAACCCTAAATTGCGATTTAAAAAGAAACGATAAATAAACCTAACAAATCATACCATAAAACTTAATAAGATTAATGTTAGAACATAGATTCAATAACACCAAACGTTATCAAGATTATAATCCGAAAAGGGAGGTTCGATTAAGGTTTGCTAAACAAATCGCCAAGGGAAGCCGCCATTAGAGAGTTAGGATTTTTCTGTCTTAAACCTACATACTCAATCACACTCGATTGATATGAAAATAACGACATCCTTTTCCAAGACGACCAGAATATGCATTGAATCATAACTCACACTTGGGTAAATGTTGTTATATTTAGTCTACTTGTCTAATAGTTGTGTTCCAAATACTTGGCAAATATATGCATAAAATACACAATGAACTAGGATTGACGACTTGAATGTTTTGTCCAAAATATTCAAGTAATTTACCTTGCAATGCAATTGGTAAAGTTTTTTTCCCCCATCTTGAAAAGCCCAAAACATGAGCAAATGCACAACATATGGTAACTTTTGCTCAAACAATTCAAAAGCACAACTCAAAACTCAAATTATCCTCTCATCAAAACTTTCTCTATACTTTACCAAATTAAGCATAAAATCTCCTTCTTCACCAAAGAGAACCCTTTAACCATCTACGTTAAGGAACTAAGAATTAATTTGAACATATTCCTAGCAAACCATATCCGTGCTTCTGTCAATAAGTGATCGTAAGAGGATTTCGAATATGACGATGATTATTATTCAAACGATAATCAATCTCATCATTCAATCTAATTACAAAATTAGACTATGAACATGAAATCGAGACTAGGATTTATCTAGATCACGAAAATATCAATCAAATAACCATAGATATTTTTCCGTGTCTACATGTTTGACCATCCTCGGTTATTATATGAAATTACAAAGTCGATTGCACGACAACACGATTAGTCATCGAATTGCAATTCACACTTGCAGTGAAGATGTTTCATTGAGTCTAAAGTGTTCAAATGTTGTGTTATTAGCTATGGTCAAATTATACATGCTAAACTTAACACACTCTAAGTAGGATTGACGACTTATGAATTTCCATCAGGAAACTCATAAGTACTCCAAATTAATAAGCAAGTCTTGGATGTCATTTTCAAAAACTCAAACCAAGAACCTTTATAAATTATATAAGCTTCTCCTAATAACCTAATTTCAACACCATCTCCCAAATAGTAGGAAAATGATCCTTGCCCAAATTTGGCACCTCCACGGATCGATAGATCCTTCGTCTTAGATTCATCTTCGGTTTAGGTAAATTCGCCCTATGGCATTAGATTTAAAACATCTTCCTCTTGTAAATCTCTTGCTTAAAATTCCAACATACATGTAAGTAACCTTTAGTAAATCATCATTATTTTGACAAAGAAACATTCACAAGATCTATTGAGGTAAATAACCTTAATTGGATTTCTTTCATAAAAGACATGCAAAGGTGCATTCTTTTAATACTCTCATTATAGAGTGTTAGGAATATTGTAATAGATAGTTACTACTAGTAGGTATGTAGTTCCTACTGGTAGAGTAAAAGTTTCTGCTGGTAGGTATGTAGTTCCTACTGGTAAGGATAATGTTATAGTTAGTGCTGGCAGATCAAAAGTTATTCCTGCTGGTAGAACAATATTAGTCCTGGTAGTATTATGCTTACTCAAGATGATAGGTATATGTAAGTATATTGATAAGGATATGCATGAGATAATCCGGAGTGATAATACTTATCTCTTTAGCGAGTCTTAGGTAACAGGTTGTTAGGGTTTCATGAGTATTTAAGAAACCTACGGTCATAGATGAAGGCAGACGATCGAAAAACACTTTTATTGTTAATAGAAAAGATCATATTAGATCATGTTTGAGTATTCTTCTTCTTTAAAACTCTGTTGTTTATATTCTGCGTAAACAATAGTTTAATTGTTTAGAGTCTCTCTTAGAGTTGCTTGTGATTACATAAGTACTCTACAACCTTAACAGGCTTGAAGATCTATCTAGGGCTGGACCTACAAGTGGTATCAGAGCCTGGTTAGAGAGCCTCTGTTAAAGAAAGTTTACTATTCTCACTCATAAAACTTCACAATGACTTCACCAATTCCTTCACCAACATTCTCTATGCCATCACCATCACAAACATTCTCTTTCCCATCAACATCTGAACCTGTGTTCTCTGTGTCAACCTCTGAACCAGCATTTGAATCTCCAAGCTCTCAACCTCATAAAACACACAGTCTAGCAGCAATTTCAACAATATCACACAACCACTGTCTCAAATAATAATGCAAAATTTCCTTACTTAAAGAAGGATGAATATGAGACGTGGGCCATGAAGATGGAGTACTAGATAATGAACAGTGATCACAACTTGTGGAACATTGTTCTAAATGGAAACAGCAGGAAAAAGACAGGAAGAGATCCAAAAGGAAATATTATGATACTTCCTCCTGTTTCTGTTGAGGAACACATTGCTGTTCAAAGAGAGACAAAAGCAAGAACAATATTGCTTCAGTCTCTTCCTGAGGATCACATGGCTGATTTTCATCATCTAGATGATGCAAGGGACATCTGGTTGGCTGTCAAAGCCAGGTTTGGAGGTAATGATGAGTCCAAGAAAATGCGGAAATCTATGCTGAAGCAGGAGTTTTCAGAATTTAGGGTATCTGAATCAGAGGGTCTGCATAAGGGCTATGACAGGTTTCAAAAGATATTGAGTCAACTTAATCAGATGCAAGCTAAGCCAGACAATGAAGATTGTAACATGAAGTTTCTCGTGCAAGAGAACTTCCACCTATTTTTTTTTCCTTTTTTTTTTCTTATTTGTTTTTTTGTTTCTTTATATTTTTTTTTCCCTTTTTGTCTATTTTTTTTCCTTTTTTTCCTCTTTTTGTTTTTTTGGGGGGGGGGGGGGGGGGCTGTTTTTTTCTTCTTGGTCCACAGGTGGCCATCACTCTTAAAACAAAGGGTGGTCTTGATTATCTAAGCTTTGATGATCTGTACAACAAGCTTAGGACCCTTGAAATTGATGTGAAGGGTGGCTCAAGTTATGATTCAAGAGGTACTTCTGCTCCTACCCATTCAGCCTTTATTAGTGCTGCTAGCACTAATTCAAAGATGTCATATGCTGATTCACAAAATCAATCACCTTCAATCACTTTTACCACTGCTTCATCAAGTGCTGATACTTCTAGCAATGTGATTGAAAGTGTTCTCCATTCCTTTGTTGCTGAAAGTGATCCACAATAGCAGATCACTTATGAGGATTTTGATCAGATTAGAAAATTGGATTTGGAGGAATTAGACATCAAATGGCAAATGGCAATGCTTTCTGTTAGAATTAACAGATTTGAAAAGAAAGCTGGAAGAAAGATGAAGTTTAATAACAGGGATGCTGCTAGGTTTGACAAGAAGAAGGTCAAATGCTATAAGTGTTCAGAGTTGGGTCACTTTCTGGGATGTACAGGAAGCAGTTGATTCTAAGCAAGGTACTCTGCATTCAAACTTAAGGAGCTGGATAAGTCTGAAGAACCAAAGGCCTTGTTGTCTGTTGATTCAATGTTAAACTGGTCAGACCATGAAGGTGAAGATGAGGAAAAAGGTGCTGCACAAGTATATGGGATGATTGCTGGAGATGATGATGAGAGTTTGGCTGGTGATGCTTCTGGGATGTTTCTGATGCACTGCTGAATTTGCACTTATGGATTTATCTTCTCAGGTACTACTTTGCCTTTGTTTGTTGAACATAAAAATAGCTTAAAATTAAAAGGATTTTGGATAATAGAAGTTCAATATAAAGATTGTTATATCCAGGTTCAAGCATATAAAAATACATTACAAACCTTAGAACAACAGAAGGCATGGTACCAAAGCAATCAGCTAGCATTAGAAGAAAGAATTAGAATATTAACTGCTGATTTAGAAAACACTACAAACATGTTAAAATATACTGAAAAACTGAATGATCAGGTTAAACTTGAAAAACTAAATGATCAGGTTAAACTTGAGGAGTCTAAGGCAAGGTTTGACAAATGGAAGGAGTCTTCCAAAAACCTAGACAAACTGATCAATAGCTCCATGTCCTCTAGATCAAAATTTTGGTTAGGATTGGAGAAACTTTTGGATCAATGAGGTGTTTGATCCCTCTTGCCCATGCATCTTTAGACACCCACACCTAGGATGTAGAATGGGAAACCTCTCTATAACAGGTTTGTCAAAGTGTTGGAGATGCATTCGTCCTTCACCAATAATAGGAACAGTCCATCCTCTCAACAAGCCTGACCTTGGATGATACACATGTTACCTATGGTTCAAAGTCCAATAATTATTTTGAAACTAACTATGTATCTAATGACTTTGTCTCTTGTGATAACAGTGACAAGTCCTCATGTAACATTCCGTATCTTTAGGTCATTTACAATACAATTTAATTTCACTATTTTTTTTTTCTCGTACGCGTTCACTTTTAAATTTAATCGTTAAGCTAAATCGCGTAGACTGAAAATGATCATACAATGTGAACGGGCATTAAACAATTAAATGTTTACATCAAGCAAGTGTTATATGATTATTATGAGAAAAATAATAACCTTGTTCATACATACATTTTATTGGTTACGTAAAATGCTTACGTTTCGCGATAAAATGCGTTTAGGCATTCCCGGAAGTTCCAAAACCTATCTAACGCTAAACGAATACCCACGATTATACCCAATACTCAAAAAAAATAAATAAAACATCACATATATAGCATTAAGCCGAATTTTTGAGGTGATGAGACCAAGACATTCAAGTTTACAGAAATATCCTAATATTAAAGAAAAAGTACTCTTACACCTTTATCAACTTGATTTATTAACCATGAGCTAGGGTTAGAAAGTAACCATGGTTAAGTTAAGAAGATATTTTTACTATATATAAGCATGCATGCATGAGTAAAGTTTACATACTCTTTACACTTAACAAAATTCATTTTCTTTCTCTCTTTTATACCCTAAAACTCACGGCACAAATAAGCCACCAAACAAAATCCATACTTTGATTTTCTAAGATTATACAACCCTTTACACATCAATCCTAAGGTATTCTAAGGTGTTTGCAAGCATTGGTTCACCATTTGCAAGTATTAAGAAGAAAAAGTAAAGATTAGGGTTTTGGAAACCTAATCTAGGGTTATAAGCTTAAAAGCTTGGAATTAAATCTAAACTCGGGTTTAGCATTCATTTTACATCCTATAAACATCATCACTAAGGCTTTTCTAAATCCTTCATACTTTAATTGTTGAATTTTATGTGTTATATGTTTATTTTTACGGGCAAATCACCACTAATGACTTTTAAATTGTAAAATGGGTTTTTATTTGAGTTGATCAATTTATACACTTATTCTCATGTCCAAATGTTATAAAATCAGGAAAAATAGATCTTATAAAGATGTTAACTTTATGTTTAAGTATAAACATGTTTTAAAGACTAATTAGGGGTTTTAAGTTATCTAATTGTAAATACTAATGAAAACAATGAAAGTAAAAGTTGAAACTTGTTTAACAAATAATTTACAAGGACTAGGGAAAGCAATTGGACTTTATTAAAAGTACCGACAAGTGTCAAATTGTGTATTTAAGAGTTGATTAAAGTAAAGACAACAAATTAATAATACATAAAAACAAGTTTTTATAAAGGTTATACACCAAAATAATTAAGGGCTGTTGGTTTCGACCTTCAAGACAGTAGCTATAGATATTTTAAAGTTATAATACCCTCTATGACGATTCCAAAATGATAAGAAACTCGAAAAACGGATTTATAACGAGAAGATACTAAAAAACGAGTTTACGACTATAAATACTTTTATAAAACTATTTTTATAAAAAGTTACTATTCATGGCAGTAGGTTTGAGTTTAAAACACCTAAAATATGATATAACTTTTGATTATGAGATCGTACACGCAAGAATCGTTAAGAACGGAACTATAACGAGTAAATTACGGCATTTACGGTAATTAAAAGTTTATAAAAGTAATTTTAAAAACTATGAAACAGGAAGCAATCACTATTCATCCAGTGGACACTTGTAAAATTTTATAAATCTTTAATAACTAGAACGTACTCAAAGAATCACTAAATCGGAGTATAAAACGAATAAATATCGCGATTACGAGTTTACCGCTAATTAAGACGTAACAAACGGGTAATATAGCTGTTTGTGAACAGTAAAAACACATACATCGCAGATCTAAAACTTAAAAATGTAATATTTTGATCGCTCGTCTTACTACGAAGACGTGGACGTAAGAAACGCGAGCAACGGGCTTAAAACGACCAAATTAGGTCATTTTTACCAAAGGGTTAATTATAAACGTTTTCACTTTATAAATACATTTTTACCAAAACGATTAGTCGGTGATTAAGCTATATAGTATATTATGTAGTCATCCGAGTGCTATAATACTAGGGAGTTTCATAATGAGGCCTCTTCGGATGGCGTATCGACGATGTTGTTGGATTTACGATTTAAAGTATCCTAACTCTCGAACTCATTTCATGACTATTTGATTTGATAGCCGAACGATAGCACGACGTAACTACTATAAGATTATATTGAATGTTATAAATTGAAGTACTCGGTACTTATTCGACCTTAATTTAAATAGGTTGCATCGCACGTTTTGCGTGACATTTTATCTGTGATTATTGGACTATCAGTACTCAAGGTGAGTTCATAGCCCCCTTTTTACTACTTAATTGTTTTACAAACTCTAAGGGGTGAAATTACATTGCTTATTTTTACTATTGGACACAATTGTTTTTACTAAGTGTTTTTCAAAGTGTTTTAACGAGTAAAAGCTATCCAGATTACTACCGAATATTATTGCCTAAGTTACCACTATTAGCCAATTAGTCCCTAGCATATCATGAACGTCGATCTGCTATTGTAGTGGGCGCGAGTGGTTGTGGATAGATCTAACGGGACTTACAATCCCCACCTGGAATTTTCTGGTCACAATTGACCATGGTGCATTTAACATTGAGAATACTTTTAGGTTTGTTGCAGCATCCTATACATTTATGGGGCACAAACTAGTTAAGGCTTCTGGTTTCATGAGCTTAGTGCAATAATATACGTTTGGACTACTAAATATGTTTTTTTAGAGTCTATTATTACATCGATCTTGTGGTCCACCAATTACACACAAACCTATGATTTCACTCAACCTTGTGTTGACTTTTAGCAGTAAATTTCTGGAGCCTAGGGTATAGAAGACTGAAGGGGAGCCGTGGCGGAAACAATGAAGATGGATCCTGGGGTTTTTATCTAGAATTATATGCAACTTTGATCTATCATAAACTTAAGTCATCTTTTGAGATTTTGTTTAAATGTATGTTGGATGTTTATGACATCAAAAACTTATGGGACCTAATGTATTAACTCTGATATTTTGCTATAAATGAAATATTATCTTAAAACGTCCATTCTTGGTCATTTCCTATATCTTGTTTGTTGTACTTGAAGTAGCACCCCAATGTTACTATTCCGCTGCTACCTGATTTTGGGGGTGTTACAGATGGTACCAGAGCCAAGGTTATAGGGAACTGGGTCATTTTCAAAACCTAGTCTATAACTACAAAGTTTAAAGATTTTCTTTTCTTTCATTTTCAAATTTACAGAATCCTTCATCGCTATCCGATATCCACGCGCGCGTATTCCCCGATCCTTACTTGCTTTTCTGATTATCATTATTGCATTATATATAACCTTATATATATAATACTTGGTTTAAATTCGATCTCTTACGTCTATCTTTTGACATATCAATATCTATCTCTATCAGTCAATTATATACCCTGAGTAATTCATGATTATTTACATCATCCTTCTATTTCCTTTTCTCCATCATTATTCAAACCCATAACTCAGAATACTTTACAAATTCTTAACGAATTGTAAACGTATTTACCAGAATCATGCCGCCCAGGAGATTTAAGAAGAAATCCGTTAGGAAGATAGTGGAAAGGCGTGTGGCCAAAGCCATTGAAAAATATGAAAAGACTAGAGCTGACTCAAACAATACTGGTGGATCTGGATCAACAAATACTGGAGGGACTGTTGTGCCAGAGATGCATGGATGTTCGTATAAGACATTTATGAACTGCAAGCCTCACTCTTTCAAGGGGACTGAAGGCGTAGTCGGACTGAAACGTTGGTTCGAAAAGATAGAGCAAGTGTTTGAGATTTGCAAATGTGCTGAAGATGACAAAGTGAAGTTTGCTATGTGCACGTCGAGGGTCGTGCCTAAACCTGGTGGAACGGAAATGATTCAGAATTTGGGACTCGCTTAATGCTAATCAGATCCCCTTGGATCCACGTGAAAGCTAGATGATCGCTGAATACTGCCCCAGCACCCAAATAAAAACGAGGAGCAAGAGCTCTAGACTCCTGACTCCTAAAAGGAGATGTATCGAGCTTACAGCAATCGCGTTCCATGCACTAGTTCTGATGTGTCCTGAATTGATGCCCACTGAAAGCAAGAAGATAGAAAGTACATTCTGTGGGTTTCCTGAAGGAATCAAAGGAAATACACTTTCTTCTAAGCCTGCGACTTGCACGTGATGCAATCAAACATTCCCCGTCACTGGTCGAGCAATCAGTTCAGGGTAAGGCTGCTAGAATTAGTGAAAGTAATAAAAGGAAATGGGAAGACAACCAAAGGAACACCAATAACAATAACCATAACTACAACAATAACCACAACAACAACCAGAACCGCAACCGAAACAACAATTATCCCCAACAACAAAACAGGAGACAGGAACCTGTCAGGGCATAGCTGCAGCCCAGCTGGAGGAACGATTTATGCTGGAAAATTTTACCAAATGCAATCGATGCAACTTACATCATCATGGACCGTGTCCTCAAAGGTGCCAGAAATGTCAAAAAATGGGTCACCTAGAGAAGGATTGTAGATTCGGGGTTCAGGGTGCAGGTAATAACTTCCTGCAAAATGTGACATGCTTCGGGTGTGGTGAGAAAGGACACTACAAGGACAAGTGTCCAAAAGCAAGGAACCAGCAGAATGATGGAGCTCGTGCTAGAGCTTATGTGGTGGGTTGATATCCGCAGCAGAATCCGAAGGTGGTCCACGGGTAACGTTCTTCCTTAATGAATCACTACGCTTGTATTCTCCTTTGATTCTGGTGCTGGAAGAGTTTTGTATCTCTGCGTTTATGCCTTTTATTGATAATTGCCCCAACCGCTTTGAACACTAGTGTTATAAAATCAAATTAGCAGACGAAAAGTTGTTAGCACAATACCATTTTATATAGTCGCACTTTGAGTCTTATTAAATCACGTCTTCAAATAAAGGACTTGTTGCCAACCCACTAGGAAGTTTTGATGTTATCATTGGAATGGATTGTTGGCATACTATCCCCCCCGAGCTTCATCATTGCTAATGAGAAGATTGTCTGTATTCCTCTTCCGAATGGCGAGATTCTTGAAGTTCAAGGCGAGAAGCCAGAAAAGGATCTTGGATCACTTACGTGTATCAAGGCTGATGAGAAAAAGCTTGATGACATCCGTGTTGTCCGAGATTCCCCGAATATTTCCAGATGATCTGTTGGTTACCTCATGTGCGAGAGGTAGAAATCGTATCGATCTGAACCCAGGCGCATCACTAGTTGTTAGATCTCCATACCGGTTAGCCCCTTCAGAAATGTTAGAATTGTCGAACCAGCTCAAAGAACTTCAAGAGAAGGGTTTTATTCGACCAAGTCACTCCACCATGTGGAGCACCTGTTCTTTTGTCAAGAAGACGGACTATTCGATGATGAATTGTGTATTACTACAGGGAAACTAAACAAGTGGACTATTAAAGAACCGTTACCCTCTCCCATAATGATGACTTTTTTGATCATATCCAAGGTGCTGTTGCATTCTCCAAGATATGAGCTTCATGTTCCCGGATATCATCAGTTTGAGAGTCCGCGTAGAAGAATACCGAAGACCGCGGTTTAGAACCGATATGGGCACTTTTTAGATCACAGTCATGCCACTTGGGATGACACAACGCGCACCATATTTATGGACTAAATGAACCGCGTTTGTGCAGCCGTATTTGACCAAAATCGTAATTGTTTTCATTGACGACATTTTAATCTACTCAAGTCAGAAGAAGAGCACGAAGTCACCTTAAGATATTCAACTTACTCAAGACAAGAAGTTTGTCCCGCCAAATTATCATAGTGCGAATTTTGGTGAAGGAAGTCAGTTCCACTAGGACATGGTCAACCGAGACGTATCCACGTGGATCCAAACAATGGTTATGATCAGTCAAGAAATGGAAGAACCCCTGAGTCACCAACATAAGATTCGATCATTCTAGATTGGCGGTTACTACCGAAGGTTTTAACGAAAATTCTCCAAGATCGCAAAGCCCTCACCCTGTTGACTCAAAAGAATAAGGCATATGAGTGGGGCGATAATCAAGAGAAGCTTTCCAAATTCTGAAGGAGAAATTATGCAATGCTCCAGTTTAGCACTCCCGATTGACCCGATGACTTGTAGTCTATTATGATGCAATCAAAACAAGGTTTTGGTGCGTGCAGATTCAGCAAGGCAAGTGATAGCATACGCGTCAAGACAGTTGAAGAAACATGAGAAGAGTTATACCACCCATAACCTGGAGTTAGGTCCGGTGGTGTTTGCCCTTAAAAATCTGGAGACATTATCTTTATAGGACGGAAAGTGTTATCTACACCTGACCACAAGATCCCTCCATACATATTCGATCAGAAAAGAGTTGAATATGCGCCAAAGGCGGTGACTCGAGCTTACTTAGTATTATAATGCGAGATCAAATACCACCAGGCCATGGCAAATGTGGTGGCAGATGCTTGAGCAGAAAAGAAGACCAAGCCGAGAAGCGATTACGTGCTTTGAGTATTACTATTCTCTGGACTTAAGACTAAGATTTTGGAAGCACAAGGAAGCTTCCAGGATCTCAAAGCCCCAGCTGAATGGCTAAGAGATTAGAAAGACACTTTGAGCAATAGCTGATGGTGAATTTACTTCTTTGATCGTATCTGGATTCTCAATTGAGATGTAAAGGAAATTAATCATAGATGAAGCTCATACATCTAGATACTCAGTACATCCCGGGTGCAAGATATGATGTACTATATCTGAGAGACTTGTATTAGGTTGGCTTGGTATGAAGAGAGACATTGCTGATACGTTACAGTGTCTACATGCTCTAAGATTAAACCGAACACCATAAACCCTCAGGACTTCCTTCAGCAACCAGAATTCCTGAGTGGAAATGGGAAAAGCTAGCAATAGGACTTTTATCACAAAGTTGCCTAAAAGCAGCAGTGGTAAGATACGATTTGGGTCATTGTGATGAACAGCCAAAGTCCCGAGCTCATTTCCTACCTATTCCGAGGACAACAAAACCGAGAACTGCAAAGATTTATGACCAATGAGATTGTAGCGAGACATGGTGTGCCGGTGTCAATCATTTCCGACCGTGATGGTCGATTCACGTCACACTTATGGCAAGCTTTTCAGGAAGCGTTGGGTACGAGACTATACATGAAAGTACAGCTTACCTACCCTCAGACCGACGTCAGAGTGAGCGACTATTCAGAACGCGGAGGAGGATATGCCTTCGAGCCTGTGTTTATGTAATTTTGGTGGCAGTTGGGATACTCATCTTCCTTGATTGAGTTTTCTTATAATAACAGTTTACCACACAAGCTTAAGTGTGCACCATTTGAGGCTCTGTACTGGCGAAAATTAGATTCCCCCATAATAGTACTGGAAGTTGGAGAAAGTCAGCTTATTGGACCAGAAATTGTGCAAGAAACGACTGAAAAGATTTTTCAAATCAAGGAAAGATTGAAAACGGCAAGAAGTCGCCAGAAAAGCTATGCTGATAAGAGACGTAAGCCTCTTGAATCAAAGTTGGAGACCGAGTGTTACTAAAGGTATCTCCATGGAAGGGAGTGGTACGATTTGGTAAGAAAGGAAAACTAGCACCATGAATGTCTGACCATTTGAAATCATCGGAGCGTGTGGAACCGGTGTCTTATCGGCTTCAGTTTAACCCCAGGAGCTATAGTTGTGTTACACGACACTTCATGTGTCCAAACCTCAAGAAATGTTTGGCGGAGCCAGATGTTCAAGTGCCTTTGGATGAGATCGAGATTGATAAAATCTTCGTTTGTTGAAGAACCTCTTGAGATCGTGGAACGAGATGTGAAGAAGCTAAAGCGAAGAAGAATCCCATTAGTCAAAGTTCGTTGGAACTCTCGGCAAGGAGCTGAGTATACCTGGGAACGAGAAGACCAATTCCGGATAAAATATCCGCATCTTTTCTCCGAACCCGTACCTTCGTCAAATGTCGCAACTTGAGCCTTGAGGACAAGGCTCATTTAACGGGGAAGGACTGTAACATTCCGTATTTTCAGGTCATTTACAATACTATTTAATTTCACTATTTTTTTTTTCTCGTACGCGTTCACTTTTAATTTTAATCGTTAAGCTAAATCGCGTAGACTGAAAATGATCATACAATGTAAACGGGCATTAAACAATTAAATGTTTACATCAAGCAAGTGTTATATGATTATTATGAGGATAATTAATAACCTTGTTCATCATACTTTTATTGGTTACGTAAAATGCTTACGTTTCACGATAAAATGCGTTTAGGCATTCCCGGAAGTTCTAAAACCTAACTACGCCTAAACGAATACCCACGATTATACCCAATACTCAAAATAATAAATATAACATCACATATATATGCATTATGCCGAATTTTTGAGGATGAGACCAAGACTTTTCAAGTTTACATAATATCTAGATATTAAAGAAAAGTACTCTTACACCTTTATCAACTTGATTTATTAACCATGAGCTAGGGTTAGAAAGTAACCATGGTTAAGTTAAGAAGATATTTTTACTATAAATACCCATGCATGCATCATGGAGTAAAGTTTTTCATAACTCTTTACACTTAACAAAATTGCAACATTTTCTTTCTTCTCTTTATACCCTAAAACTCACGGCACAAAAAGCCACCAAACAAAATCCATACTTTGGGTTTCTAATATTATACAACCTTACAAATCCAATCCTAAGAGTATTTCTAAATGTATGCAAGCATTGGATCACCATTTGCAAGTATTAAGAAGAAAAAGTAAAGATTAGGGTTTTGGAAACCTAATGCTAGGGTTATAAGCTTGAAAGCTTGGATTTAAGTCTACACACGTATTAGCATTCATTTTACATTTCCAATACATCATCACTAAGGTCTTCTAAAACCTTCATACTTTTAATTGTTGTGATTTTATGTGTTATATGTTATTTACGGCTAAATCACCACTAATGACTTTTAAATGTGTAAAATGGGTTTTTATTTGAGTTTATCAATTTATACACTTATTCTCATGTCCTAATGTTATAAATATCATGGAAAAATAGATCTATAAAGATGTTAACTTATGGTTTAAGTATAAACATGTTTAAGGACTAATTAGGGTTTAAAGTTATCTATTTATAAATTACTAATGACAACAAAAAAAAAAATGAAAGTAAAAGGGTTGAACTTGTTACAATGAATTTACAAGGACTAGGGATGATATTGGACTTTATTATAAGTACCACAAGTGTCAAATGTTTATAAGAGTTTTATAGTATAACTACTAAAGTAATAATACATATACACAAGGTTGTTTTATTTAAAAAAGTTATACACCAAAATTAATTAAGGGCTATTGGAGTTTTCGACTCAAAGAATAAGAGTTTTATAGTAAACTACTAACTTAATTAATACATAAAACAAGGTTTTATAAAGAAATATATATGAAATACATAGGGGCTGTTTTAATTCGAATCTTAGGCAGTAGGTTATGATTTTATAAAACTATTTTTATAAAAAGTTACTATTCATTACAGCAACTTTGATTTTAAAACACCTAAAATATGATATAACTTTTGATTACGAGATCGTACACGCAAGAATCGTTCAAAACGGAACTATAACGAACAAACTACGACATTTCCGATACTTAAAGTTTATAAAAGTAATTTTATAAACTATGAACAGTAAAAATCACTATTCATCAGCAGAATCAACTTTGTAAAATATTATAAATCTTTTAATAACGAAAACGTACTCGAAGGAATCACTAAAATCGGAGTTAAAACGAATAAGTTATCGCGATTACGAGTTTACGCTAATTAAGACGTAAAAACGGGTAATGTGCTGTTGTGAACAGTAATTTTACTATTCATCACAGAATTTTAAAAACTTTAAAATGTAATATTTTGATCGCTCGTCTTACTACGAAGACGTGGACGTAAGAAACGCGAGCAACGGGCTTAAAACGACCAAATTAGGTCATTTTTACGAAAAGTATATTTATAAACGTTTTCACTTTATAAATACTATTTTACTAAAACGATTAGTCGGTGATTATGCTATATAGAATATTGAGTGGTTATCAAAGTGCTATATTACTAGGGAGTTTCATAATGAGGCCTCTTCGGATGGCGTATCGATGAGTTGTTGGATTTACGATTTAAAGTGTCCTAAACTCCTCGTACGTCATGTCATGACCTCTTTAATTATGATAGCCCGAACGATAGTACGATGTAACAACTATAAGATTATATTCAGTGTTATTAATTAAAAGTACTCAGTACTTATACAGCCTTAATTTAAATAGGTTGCATTTATCGTCTTGCTTGACGTGTTATCTGTGATTATTTGGACTACCTGTACACAAGGTGAGTTCATAGCCCCACTTTTACAGTTTTACTGATTTATTATTATTTGGGGTGAGAACATGCTTTCGTTATAAATGGACGCAAAGTGTTGAAAAGTATATTGATTATGTGTGCCAAATAGCGATAACCCTCCTGACCCATTAATTCCCTAAACTGTTAATTGCATAGAGTAAGTTTTGAATTACATTATGTGGAAGCCTGAATGAATATAAATAGATCTATTGGGATAACCTCAACTACCCTCCCCGTTTGGGGTGATTAGCTATCACTAGAACGAACGTTGACCATGTCGGAACTTGATGTTGCTGGTTACAACATCTGTACGGGCAAATAACTGCTAAAATAGCAAATATAAAGGTTAGCTTCGGTGTCATGACTTAGTGAATACAATAATCTGGTTTGTGATTGTTGGCATATGTTGTAAACATCCCGTGAAAGTCTTGCGTCCTGCATAATTTAAATACATAAACCTATGAATTCACCAACAATTTTGTTGACGTTTTAAGCGTGTTTTCCAGGAGGTCATTATCACGAGATGCCAAGAATGCAATTGGATTGTACAGTTAAAGACTTATGTGTACATGTTTGGGAAATAATATGTAGTCATTATGTAATATGTAAACAAAGAACAAGTAAAGCTATAACTATTGTAATATAATCTTTTAATTAATCCAATGTATCATTTAAACGACATTTGTTTCGTTCTTCATATATAATATCTTGTGCTGTTGATCTTGAAGTAACATGCCCCGGATCCTTATTCCGCTGCGACCCATTTTGGGGGTGTTACATAGTTAGTACCGTTAGTATAGAAGAATAGTTAGTACCGTTTATGAGAATATGCCATGAATATCTTAGGATAAAGGGATATCAGTGTCTTTGTACGCGTTTTGTAAAGCCCCATTATAGTTTCCCTTAAGTCTATAAAAGGAACCCTAGGCATAGTTAGTAGATATAGTTCTACATAGACCAATAGAGATCGATTAGCAATCTTAGTCTTTGTAATCTGTAACCTAGTCAGATTCAAGTTATTATAAAAGTGTGTGTTTGATAAGATCTCTTATGTTTTCCTATTATAGTTCTTCTTAGCATTATTGATTAGTTTTCTGCATAATCAATAGTGTTTAGTCATTGTTTCACCATTGTTGCTTTAGATTTATCTAGAGTAACAAATCCTTTACAAGCTAAAGGTTAAAGATCCATTCAGTAAGGGATCCAACAATTTCCAATAAAAGTCAGCTTTCATTTAAATTCGTATTTTAATTCAAAGTATTTCTTATTGCAATGTTGTTTAATTTGATCATAATCTCCTTATAAGCTCTTATAAGCTCTTAAATACTACATTAGCTTGTTATCACTCAGTTAAGCCTTCAAAAACCTAACTAAGATTAGAATTTCACTTAAATCCTCTCTTAAATACCTTAGCTTAAATTTTGGATGATAAGCCATGGAAAGGCTTATGGACCTTACCAGCTTGTTTCTAACAAGATGGAGCTTGTAGATCTAAGCTTGTAAAAGAATTTATGATCCTTGTTTGAGCTAGGATCAAGGTACACAATCTCTTTTCTCTTATTGTAGCTTATTAATGTGTAGCTTATAGATCAGCTTATTGGTGCTTATTATCTGTTAGTTATTGCTTATTAATCCTTTATTAGCTTAGTCATATATCTGTTATTCAAGTTTGAGCTTACTTCAAATCTTTGTAGTCTAAAAATGCAAATCTAAAATTTAAGGAGGTGTTTGGCACAACATCACTAACCTTTGTTAGTGCTGCCTATGCCTAGTTTGACTTTTTACTCAATTTCAACAAGCTTAGAATTAGTCCTAAAGTCAGTTGTTACAAGTTTTTATAATCTAAAAATCAAGTTTAAGGTTCTGAGTAACCATGGTTTGAATCTGTGGTGATGAAGTCTAGATTTCAGGTTATTTGATTTGATTTTGATTTGTGGCTTGTTGTTGTCATTTTCATGCTTGTTTTAGCCTAATAATGCAGTTGTAAAGAATTGGTTAAGCGAGCGTTTGTGAATTTTGTTTTGGTTCAAAATCTGTCCAAGTTTCATGTTCACTTTCATAGTCCAAAAGGCAGATTTCATTAGCAAAATTAGATAAGTTTAAGCTTGTTTTATGGCCTAAAATTGATTATATAAGCTTGTTGGTCATCAAGCTTGATCTGTTTTTAGCTTTTGAGTCTTTGGTTTAGCTTATACTAGCTTATTTTTAGGGCTGCAATTTGCCTTTTAGCCCTTTAGTTCTTTTATTGCCTAAACTGATCATTTGATTTTTAGCTTATTCAGTTATTTGGAATGCTTATTTTCTATTTTGTTTAGATATGCCTTATAAAAGTCTAGTTTAGGGTATGTTAGCTTATTTAGGATTTTGTTCTAGCTTTTCTTAGATTATCAAGTCATTTAGCTTATAACAGTTAGGAATTTAAGTGTCAAGTTTTTTTAAGCTAAACTGTCATTTTCAACTGCTTTTTCTAAGCTTATTAATAGTTCTATAAATATATCCAGAATTTGTAAAATACTTATTCTAACATGTTTTATAAGTTTTTCCAAAAAAATCTCAAAAATAAAAATAGTGCAAAAAGGGACAGTCTCAGGGATCGAACCTGAGACCTCCCCTTCACAACACACACACACTACCACTACGCCCTTGGGTCTTTTTCATAAGACCCTTGGGCCACAATTCCTATAAGGTTGTTTTCAGGTTTAGCTTATCAGCTTATCAATGCTTAGTTAAGCAAGCCTTATCCATTAGCTTAAGTCAATTCTTAATTTTCTTAGGTTAGTAACTGTTCAAAGTATTTTCTATAATTCTTTTTTTGAATTTTCAAAATAGTTTACTATTTTTAATCATTTAATTAGATTAAATTCATTTTTAATTAATAATAAATAAAATCAAAATCAAAAAAATATAATTTCTTTTTTGAAAATTATTTTAAGTCATTTAGGATTTAAAAAGTCATAATTTGAGTTTTTAGAGTTTAAATTTGTCTTATTTGGTTAATTAGACACGTTTTTAGAATTCCCGTTAATATTTTAGCTTAAATCTTTAATTGCCGTATTTGTTTACTTGTTTTTAATTGCATTTACATTTCATGAGTAGAACTAGAATCAAAAATCAAAATCCTTGAAATTATCAAATACACGCGACGGCCAAACATAACCGGATTCTCATTCGCACATCGTCAGGAACGACCCCGAGTGATTCGAACTTTACTTTGGTCAAAAGTAACTTTCTAGAACCTTTTGGAATACTTATTACTATACTATTATTGATAATTGGTATTCACTAGTTATTTATATATATATATATATAATATATAGTATACTATATAGTAATATAATATATATATATATATATATATTATATTATTATATTAAGAATCAGTTTTTGGCGCCGCTGCCGGGGAAGTGTGTATCGAATATTGCGTTGAAGTTTGAAGATTAGTGTTTTGAAGACCCTTCCTCGTGAAGTTATCGTTTTATTATTTTCTTTTATATAAAACCTAAAAAATACAAAAATATTTTATTTTTCTCGATTTATTTTCGTAAGATTTATTAGAAAAATCAAAAATACTTTTCCTAAAGTTATTTCAAAAACCAAAAAGAAAACAATGTAAACAACAAAACAACCGTTGAGCCACTTGTGAAATCGGCATCACCTTTAACATTACAAACTTAAGAAGGTTTAGAAGAGGGTTGAACCTACGAACTATTGCCTGAAAGGAGAAATTTTTTAAAACGCTATCCATGCTTACCCGCTCCCAACGCTTCTTTATGCTTTTCTAAAAGAGCTACTTACCCTTGTTTGATTAACTCGTTACAACAATATTTTTCTTTCTCTTTTATATTTCCTTAGTGTATGCAAACTTCACTCGCTCTTCCTCAAAATTCGTTGGTGAACCTTCTACGAATCCTACTTCTACGAATCCAAAATGTCGTAATCGTAGACGTTCAAAACAAAGAGTTCTGAAGTTCTCACACTCTTGAAGAGGTTTCCGAAGTTTACCGATGGCCGTTCAACGAACTATGGCGATACAACCATGCACCCACCGAGGGTTATCGAGGCAATACGTAGTACACACCACCCATTCCCTGAGCATATTCGATCTCAAGGCATAGTCCTAATCACTCTTGTAACTCAAACATTCATCTATTTTGAGAAAGAAGATCCTCATGCTCATATTTGATATTTTAACAAGATTACTTCTACATTAAAGTACAAAGATGTACCCGAGACATCGATTAAGCTTATGCTTTTTCCATTTTCTATCGATGGTCAGCCCGGTCTCCATTTTCCTCAATCGGGTTCTTCTTTCTTTTCCTTTTCTCTTATTAGTAGTTGTAGCTTATTATTTAGTTAAAAAATATTTATGCTTGTTTATTTTATTGTTGCTAGCTTAATTAGTATGCTTAGTAAGTAGTTTATTTATGCTATTAAGTGATTGTGATTAGTGAAATAAGTGTGAATTTAAAAAGGGATTTTTGATTAATAGTTTTTGGATTATTTGGATTTCTTATTTCATAATTTCGAAGGGCAAAATCCAGAGAAGTAATCAAACATCAAATCTAGTAATTAATTTCTTGATAAAAATTGTTTTCAATAAAAACCAACGTTGTGAGAAGATAATTATTTTGACGGATATTGGTTCATTAATAAGAACTTACTTACACACTTAAGGATCCGAACACCTCACTTTACAAGAATATCCGTTTTATATATATCTTAAATCTATTTGCTTTGCTTTTTATCATTTAGTATTAATTTAGTTTATTATTTTAAAATTAGTTTTAAATCCAAAACCAAAATTAAAAGATAATCAAGCATCAAACGAAGAACATTAACGTAAATCTCAAATTCAATTCTCGTCGTGGATACGACATCCGAAAGATTAATTATTACTTTTTCTAAAGTAATTTTTACATCTAACGGGAAATTCTTAATATAATACTTCGACACGCGTTTGACGTTCATCAATCATGATGCTTATATTTGTTTTAATTTAATTTTACCAAGTTTTAATATTTATCAAACTCGTTCACCTATGGTCTACAAACGTACTAACGGGCAGAGAACCCGATCGTGTGTAGTGCAGGATTGGTAAATCTAAGGTCGTCCCAAGAGCTAAATGTTAGTTTATTAATTTAAATTGTGAAAGCTGGTTTGATATGAATAATGCAAGAAAATTAAATGCGAAAGTAAATTGGAAGATTAAATCAAGGGAGAAAGACGTACTATCCTAGCTACTGCTTATTATCGCGAAAATGATGTATCCTAGTGCAATGTCTAATTACTGTTTATTATGGTGGTTCTAATATTGTTAGGCATGAGTTTTAATTGCGACCTAACATATACTTCCTATGATCTCAATCCCGCTGTTCACGTCAATCGGGCATCTAGGTTGTAATCATTAAACCCCTAACTATCCTAAAGACCTGTCTAAGTGTCAAAATTCTGACTACTTGACACTAAACCCTTTTTAAAAGACTTCTCGTGCTTTATAAGTGCTTAATCTAATGCAGGCGGTGATAAGGCAACCCCTACACTAAGAACTGTTGCTATCCTATTTCTAGTATCCCAATAGACTACCTTTTAACAGCTTACGCCTACTTAATAGCTTAAGGGAATCTACACTAGCCTTATCACTACCAAAGCGTATGGATCAATCAACAAGAAACTAGAATATCCAAATAAACGACAATAAAACTAAGGAACATGCATAATCATAATAACAAATACATAACTAGGCTAGAACTTAAGGTGCTTAGCCAATTACCCTATAGATTGCAGAAGAAATAATGGAAGAAACCATTGATCAATTGAACATTATAATTCTTACAAACTGTTCGATGAATAAATAATACAAATATGGTTAAAAGCAATTCCTCCATTGAAATAATGGTGAATAGAACTGAAAAACATCTTCTAGGGAAGCCTTAGTCATCGCTTCTGAGTTCTCCCTCCAATGAATGACGAATAGCAGAAAATAAGGCTTATATTTATATATTCGTATTAGCTACGGCATAGCCTTAAGTGACAAGCTACGCCCTAGTTCTTCAAAATCACGTATATATTCACAAGTTAATTATAGCTACGACGTAGTTCATGGGTATTAGCTACGTCGTAGTTGCTTCAAATATACTATACTTCATAAGGCTACGGCGTAGTCCCAACGGGTCAACCACGCTGTTGTTAGTCTTGATCCAGGATGGCTTGATTCAGTTTGAGTATGGGTTACGGCGTAGTCCTATCGATCCAACTACGCTGTAGTTTTCACCTGGAATATCTCCTTTGAGCATTTTTCATCATGCACCCTTCCATTTCTACATCTTTTCGCTCCAAAGCTCATATTTTCCTAAAAAGGAAATATGAAAGAATTAAATACACATTTATACAAAAATATAACAATTATAAACATTTCATAAGGGATTTTGACATTAAAAAGCATAAATTATTTGATGTTATCAAATACCCCCTACTTGACTTCTACTTGCCCTCAAGTAGATATGTTAGAATCATTTCTAAAAAGATATCCCCAAACTTAACTCGGAAGATATGAATTTATAAATTACCTATGCTAGAAAATATCAAAGCCGAACACCTTACGAAAAAGGGGAACAAAAGCACTCAACTCTCACTAGCCTAAGTGTTTCTTTTTCGGGGTGATCACTCAAACACACCGATATAACATGTATTCTATAATAGGCTTTACAAGTACACAAAACACCACCACTAGAGCTAAGGTCTAAATAGTTCTTAAAGGCAACAAGGGTAGACATAACAAATAGGCTTATAATGGGTGAATCATTTTTGGTGATCCTAACCGATACCAATGTTCCAGAAAAAATGACAAAATCACACATGCTTGTCCAAATCCATAAACGAGACACCTATTGCTCAATTCCTTAACTCATTTGAAGGGTGAAATATAAAAATACATAAACGGATAGTCTATATTCCACAATCTCCCCGTCACTAGTCACTGCCCATCATAAGCTCAAACTTCAAAGCAAAGATAATGAGTTAATTCCCACTAGGTTAGTTACCGGATGACGTGTTTGTATTGACTACCGTAAGCTTAATGATGCCACTCATAAAGACCATTTCTCGTTGCCTTTCATTAACCAAATGCTTGAACCTTTAGCAGGGAATGAATACTATTGCTTTTTAGATGGATTTTCCAGATATTTTCAAATTCCTATTAACCCGCAAGATCAAGAGAAGACCACCTTCACTTGACCTTATGGGACGTTTGCCTACCGACGTATGCCTTTTGGTTTATGTAATGCTCCGGGCACGTTCTAAAGGTGTATGATGGCCATTTTCGATGATATGATCAAGGAAACAATGGAGGTCTTTATGGACGATTTCTCGGTCTTCAAGGATTCTTTCTCTTCATGCCTCTCCCATTTAGACCAAATGCTAAAATGGTGCGAAGACACCAACTTACTTCTAAATTGGGAGAAGTGCCATTTCATGCTTAAAGAGGGCATTGTCCTCGGCCACAAGATTTCAAAGTCCGAGATTGAGGTCGACAGAGCTAAAGTTGATGTTATAGCTAAACTCCCTCATCCGACTTCCGTCAAAGGTGTTCGAAATTTTTTAGGTCACGCCGGGTTCTATCATCAATTTATCCAAGATTTTTCTAAAATCACCCGGCCGATGACCCATCTTCTAGAAAAAGAAACCCAGTTTATTTTCTCGAAAGAATGTATTGAAGCATTTAATATACTTAAAAAAAAGTTAACCGAAGCCCCGATTTTAGTTGCCCCCGATTGAGACCTACCATTTGAAATTATGTATGATTCTAGTGATTATGCGGTAGGTGCAGTCTTGGGGCAACGTAAGACCAACAATTTTCAGCCTATACACTATGCAAGTAAGACCATGACGGATGCTCAAGCACATTACACTACTACGAAAAAAGAGTTATTAGCCGTTGTGTATGCTTTTAAGAAATTTTGGCCTTACTTAGTCTTGTCAAAGACCATAGTGTATATGGACCACTCGGCTCTAAAGTATCTTCTTGCTAAGCAAGATGCTAAGCCGAGATTGCTCCGGTGGATTCTCCTACTCTAAGAATCTGATGTCATTATTCATGATAAAAAAGGAGCGAAGAATCTCGCGGCCGACCATTTATCTAGATTAGAAAATCCTCATCAAGGTGATCTCGAGAAAAAAGAAATCAATGAAACATTTCCTCTCGAGACCCTCAGAATGATAACTTTTCATGGTGATTCTAGCACCCCATGGTTTGCCGACATTGCAAATTACCATGCGGGAAATTTTATAGTGAAAGGGATGTCGTCCCAACAAAAGAAAATTTTCTTTAAGGATGTTAAGCATTATTTTTGGGACGATCCTTACTTGTTTAGGATTTGTGTGGATCAAGTGATTAAACGATATGTTCATGGCCAAGAAGCCATTGATATCCTCATGGCTTGCCATAATGGACCCACCAGGGGACATCATGGTGCGAACTATACTGCTAAGAAAGTCTTTGACTCCGGTTTCTATTGGCCGACAATTTATTGTGATGCCCATGACATGGTGAAGTCATGTGACTCATGTCAACGTCAAGGTAAAATCTCACAAAAAGACGAAATGCCTCAAAATGCAATTCAAGTATGCGAGATCTTTGACGTGTGGGGCATCGACTTTATGGGACCATTTCCGTCTTCTCGAGGGAACAAGTACATTCTCGTGGCCGTTGACTACTTGTCTAAATGGGTTGAAGCAAAAGCGCTCCCCACTAATGATGCCCGAGTCGTTGTTAAATTCTTAAAATCTCTTTTTGCCCGATTTGAAACTCCTCGTGCTATAATTAGTGATCGCGGTACTCATTGTTGATAAAAATATAATGCCTAAAAATATTACTAATATTTTTTTCACATCTTTACGTTTTGATAATCACAAAATATAAAAACGTTCAACGTAAAATTAAACGTAAACAAGTAATTAGTAGTAAATTCTCATTTCAACAAATACATCACTTAAATGTATAAATAAATAAATGCTTAATAAATTTTATGAACAAAGGAAATTTTTATTTAACCTCACACTTTTATAAAATGTTGTAAACATTTTATAAACATTATAAAACATTTTCTACAATTAAAAGAAATGTTTTATTCAAAATAAACATTTTGAAATTCAAATTTTCGGACCTAAAACGGCTAGAAAAGTTCCAGAAAATTCCCCCTACACAAAAGACAAACTGGGGAAGCCCTAGTCTTGGGCGGCCCCCTTAAATACACGGCCGACCCCTTTAAAATTAATGGGACCGCCCACCCATTTAAGGGGACCGCCCCTAGGTAGACGCTCCCCTAGTTTGTCCTATAAATACTAGACTTTTCCCCACAATTTTCTTACCTTTTGCACTCATTCTTTCTGTTCTAAAACAGCCCACACATCTCATCAAAATCCTTTGATCATTTAATCATAAAGCTTTGTTTCCAAGTGATCCAAGCTCAATTCCTCAAGTGCAAGAGAAGAATACTTCCATCCTCAAGTGAAGAAGTATTACACCTTTGTGTGTTGTTGCAATCTTATTGCATCCATATCATAACTTGTAAATCTTGTGTATATCTTGTATTTATGTGTAGTAGCTAGATCTTGGCGATCTTTGTAAGTATAGATAGATAGTGGTGATCTTACCAAGTAGTGTTAGTTAGTTGCGGAATAAGTAGTATGGTGAAGTGAAGTCGTGAAGTTGTGAGGAAGTCTTGAAGTTGCATAGATTGGTTCTAGCTAAGATTAGAACTTGACATTTAACTTTGTGTCGTAAATCGGTGTAAGCAACGTTGTGTACGGTTTTCTCCGCCATATGGGAGCTTGTTGACATAGTGAAGAAAACTCTCGAGTTAGGTGCTCGGGGAGTAGAGTTAGGCGAAGAGGTACTTCGTTACCGAACCACTATAAATCCTCGCGTTGTGGTTTGATTGTTCTTACTCTTATCTCTTGTCTTACATTATCTCCTCATACTATCATATCAATTGTTTAGATAAATATATTGTTCATATTGTGCAAGTGTTGAGTTCACATAAATTCAAATCTAGAATTTTTTACAAACACTTCAAAACCTTTAATTAAAAAGCAGTAAACTATTCAACCCTCTTTTAGTTTTTCACAATCTCCTAATTGTATTTAAATATTAGTTTCAGTACAAGCTTTTAGAAAGATTTCTATAAATGGCTAGACATGTTTGATTTTGTTTGATTATGAAAGATTCATTACTATAAATGGCTAGACAAGAATAATTAGTTTTGTCCTTATTCACTAATTATCTTATCCTATTATCTAATATGATTAATTACTAGTTAAATAAAAAGATCTCTTGCAAATCATTTATTTAAGTGGTAGAAATACTTAATGACTCTAAAAGTATTTTAAACATTTTCCTGGTTTGTTAAATCGGTTTATCATAATGCAACTTAATAAACATATTCGTACCTGTGAGTTAAGATCAACATAGACCCATTATTTGTCATAGATCCAATGAATCAATCTCAACCATTTATTTTTTCTAGCGATTTCGTAGGGAAGTTGAGGAATGCCACTGTGACGTAAGAATTTTCAGAAGGTTAGCGTGTTCGTCGGGCCCAGAGACAATCAAGAAGCTGCCCGGTTTTGGAGTACAGTAAAGTGCCCGTGCCTAAAAATATTTTGCAAACATTTACCTGGTTTGTTAAATCGGTATTAATCATAAAGCAACTTAATCAACATATCGAACAGTGAGTTAATTATCAACAGTAAAGACCCATATTGTCATAGATCCAATGAATCAATCTCAACCATTTATTTTTTCATCAAAAATAAAAAAACCCACTTTCCACCTCTTTTTTAAAAATAAAATATCTTACAAACGGTAAATCGTCACACGACAAAAAATACACCATCGCGACGAGTATTTTTTTATCTTTCAGTAGAATATATGATTTGTGATTCTAACGAACTTTTTTTCAATTTTGTTTCAGTCACGAATTGCGAAAATCATATATGATTCGTATAACGAATCATATATGATTTCATAAAATCATATATGATTTGTGATTCCGACGAACTTTTTTTCAATTTTGTTTCAGTCACGAATTGCGAAAATCATATATGATTCGTATAACGAATCATATATGATTTCATAAAATCATATATGATTTCATAAATCATATATGATTTCATAAAATCGTATATGACTTCATAAAATCATAAAAAAAAGTTCGTCGAAAGTACATAATGTCGCCCCTCTATAGAAAGATAATTTAATTCTCGTCGCGATGGTATGTTTTGTTTTGCGTAACGATTAACAGTGTGTGAGATATTTAATTTTTAAAAAAAGGTGGAAAGTGGGTTTTTTTATTTTTGATGAAAAAATGAGTGGCTATGATTGGTTCATTGGGTCTATGACAAAAATTGAGTCTATATTGAACTTTTGGCTCGTACCTGTAGGAAGCACGAGTGGACTCGAGACGTAGAGAGGTGTTTATGTATGTATGCGTTGATAAGTTGTGGTCATGAGTTCCTTGCGTACTTTACGTTATGTATTACATGTTACTTGTTTGTCATTATTAAAACCAAAGGGGTTGTTTAGTTTAAATATCATAATATTTGCACTAACATTTTGTATTTGTCTTTGTACCATGATATTAATATCTTATTTAAGTTTACTGTACATATGCACTCAAAAAAATCTAAAAAAATTTGACGATAAACTAGAAGTAAAATAAATAATATTTACAGAAAAAGATCAAAAAAATTATCTTCATTGTTTTAATAAACTATGATGATAACATAAAAAATAAAAAATGTCCAGTTTAATCTGAAAAAATTTGATAATGACCTAGAAGTAAAATAAGTAACATTCACTGAAAAAAATCATTAAAAAGTTGGCTTCACTGTTCAAATAAATCGTGAAGATAACATAAAAAAAATTGTACAGTTTATTCTGAAAAAAATTGACAAAAAACTACATGTAAAATGATTAGTTATTTTGAAAAAACGTTAGTCTTAATAGTTAAGATGAACCGTGAAGTTAAAGACCAAATATTATATTAGTCAAAAAATTCTGAAAAAAATTGACAAAATGGAGTTAAAATAATTAATAATTACTAATTTTTTTGCAAAAGAACTTATTTTCCTAGTATTATTTTCTGCAACTTGAACCTATCAAAGGAAAACTGATGTTTATATTCAGAATTAAAACAAATTTACATGCTTTTTTAAAACACATGCTATATCATTTACCATGGAATTGTGAACTATTGGCTGGACTTGCATTTTGTGCACCACAACGTGTCTCTTTATGATAACAATATTAGTATATATATCTACCTAGCAATATTAATGCTTAATCAGTATGTTTAGTTTGGATGTCTTGTATAGGAATATAAATAGAGAAACCAGACACCACACTGCTATACTAATAAAAAAAACAAAAAAAAAACCTAAAAATTTGTCAAGTTTTTTGTGATGCTTACTCCATCGAGAAAACAGTAGTTTCAAATGCTTCTTCTGTAACTTGTTATCAAAGAGTGCTCTTTCAATCTGTCAAAACAATCAAAATCTTAAAAATAAATTCATTTCTTCACATGTAAATCTTAAAAATAAATAAGGAAAAACACACCAAGTCTCTTCTCATCGTATCTTCAATTTGGCCATCATCCGGTGGCCTCTCAAATAAAAGTAAAGAAGACAGAGAACATCAAGAATTAAGGATTACCTTCTAAAACATACACTGCTTGTAGTTCTGAGGCCTGTACATTTAACAATGTTTTACATATGATTAATTAGCAAATATAAAAAAGTAACCATGTACGTTATATCCACATATCACTGCACATGTTGCATACATCTGTTTTTGGTATAATAAGATCCAATCAAAACTTACATTAGTACCCAACTACAAAAAATATAGAGATCATTCATGTCTACTAAATAATAAGATCCAAATCCATAATTAATCAGTTTACTGAGAATGATTTGTTGTACGTCAGCCAGATGATTGCTATTCTATAATGAGACTCAATGTCACTTTTGGACTTGGCCAGACTGATTTAATAATAATATTAATTATTATTATTACTATACTACATATATATAGCCAATTAATAATGAATTGAATTGAAGAAGCTACTTAACCATAAATGGCAAATTGCATGATCACAAACTTCTTTTTCCACAATCTTTGATAGCATGCTATTTTAGTTGTGCTTGATACCCATTCGTTGAATTATCATTATAGTAATCCTAAAAGAGCAAAAAAACACCAAATTTTCATTAGTTTTCATACTCACATGCTTTGTGATTCTTCATAATAACACGACATAAGGTTACGTGGAAATATTAATATATGAATGAGGTTGAATACCTACATACCTTTCCGTATCAAAAGATAAAATTCAACGAATTTTATTTCGTCTGATCTAGAGGAAAGGAGAGGTTGCAGTTGATTTGTGAATGATATTAGGGCATACTATAGAGAAAGAGTGGAATATTTTGTTAAAGCTATATTAAAGGAATAGATATTTGAATCAAAACTTATCAAAATAATTTTTAAATTTATCTCAAAAGAGATTTTTTTAAAAGCATAACATATTTGATTTTTCATTGTATATCACGACTTCTGGTTTGCTCCATTGGTTGAGGTGCTTGTTTGTGAACTTGCAGACCCAGGTTCAAATCTTGCAAAAGACATATTTTTTATAAAAATCCAAAATTTCTAATATATAAAAAAAATAAAAAAATAAAACTTGATATATATATATAGATTAGGTTATATTTCACTTTTTAATTTAATGTAAGTAACCTAGGGTTCTATAATTTGGAATTTATAACAGTAGTTGTGTGGGTACAATGGACCTAATTAGATTCTAATTAGCCCTTCAATCTTATATGTTACCATGGTTCTAAAAGGCGCGTCATGGTGTCGCAAGGGCCTCGCAAAGGCGCGAGGCGTGACCTCCACGCCACGCAATAGACCAAGGCTTGAGCTTAAGGCTTGACGTGAGATGCGTAGTGAAAAAACGTAATAAGACGCGATAAAACGTGATGTGTGGAGGCTTTTTTGAATTCAATTTCGATAAAAATCGTATTTTTATATAGAAATGAAAAAGATTACATGCAAAGATAGTTTATTGACTTTATTCCTTATGTATGACACTTTTTGTATACTTAATATATTTGTAATATAATATAAATATATAAATATATATATATATTTTCATATTTTGTGCCGCTTTAAGTAATGCCTTAAAAAGCCATGACTCGCATGGCTCGCAAGGCATGATGCTTGGCATGCCGCCATCGCCCACGCCTAACGTTATTTATTAAACCTTGATGTTCCCCTTCTTTTTTAGTAATGCTAATTGTAGTTTAAAGGTATGCTCTCTGCTCCCAAAAGTATAAATATCTTGTGTTAAACTTGGTCGTGTTAAGTTACTGATGTTAATTTAGGAACTGCATCACTAAGAATGTGACTATTATCATTTCACTAATCTTAGGATTAGAAAATGCCTACTCGTGAAACGTAGTTTATGGTCATTTAAGTTTGAATCGACGTTATTCTTTGTTGTAGTTTTTGATAGCTTGGTAAATCTTTCATGTTTATATAATTTTTTTTTCTATGTGGATATGGCTAGTAAAAAAAAAGTTCAACGGTCAACGAACGCAGTCAAAGTTAATAGTCAAAGTCAAAGAAAACGGTCAAACAAAGTCAAGAGTCCAATCATATGAGTCCGAGGTCCGTGGGTCCAAGTTTACGAGGTACATGTTAACCGTATTATAAAGTTTAAAGTAGTGCTATATCAACTTACAACACATGCCTAAATACATGTCTAATGCATAAATCACTTGTACAATTGTATTATGCATTTTCTCTCTCCAAATTTCTACCAATCAAATCATTGGTACATTTGTAGGCAAGATTAGTAGTCACAACAATCATTATTCTAAATTTTAACGTATACATTGTTGGAAATTTAGTGCAATTAGAAATGGGTTTGAAGGTACGGAGTGTACACCCATCAAGTCAATGATTTTTCTGGATGTTTTAGTGTTAGTAACATGGTGGTTACAAACATTTAAGTGGCAAGTTTGTAACTACTTTTGTCTATTTAAGTTGCAGGTTTGACTGCATTACATTTAATTTGGTCAACTTAAAATATTAGAAGAGATTAATTGGCCATTAATCCCTGATTAATTCCATTTAGGTTGTGAGTCCTATAAATAAGAATCACTTAGAAAAACACAGCAAAAACATAAACTTCTTGTTTTGTGAATTAAACGTTAAATCAAGATTCTGTCTTTCTTGAAGGTTTGAGGTATGAATTAATTTATCATTTGATAAAAATCCAATGTTTCTATAGTTTTTTAATAAAAGTCCAAACTTTATATGCTTTTTGCACTTTTAAAAGGTTTTACATATTAATTTGATTTGCTGTCACTTATGTCTTCTTCATGTTTGATTTTTATTGTTTTTAATAAAAATCCAAACTTTATATGCTTTCTGCACTTTTAATAGGTTTGTACATATTAATTTGATGTTTTTGCTGTCACTTTTGTCTTCTTCATGTTTGATTTGTATAATTTCTCTTTAAAATTTCCAAACTTTTAATGCCCTTTATAAATACTAAATGATTTGATGTTTTTGATGTCACTTATGATAGGTTTTTATCAGATGTTTGGTTTGTATTTTTTATTTTTATTTTTGATAAAGATCCAGACTTTTTAGGTTTTATTTTTGATAAAGGGATGAAGGGGTCTTGGCCGTCCCTATAAATCATAGCACACTTCAAATTTTTAATTTTGGCTCCTAAAAGTTGGTAAACAAAACGAGGGTAGTGGGAAAATCAGTTATATATAAACTGATAAAACATAACCTGATGTAATAATCTCTTCACTTCCTCTCCACATTGTAACCGTTATTTATTGAACTTCTTGCTAGTAGAGATTACTTTCATAACCAAGGTAGTTGTAAATTGACACTTTTGTGTTACTCGTGTTATGATAGTCTCTACATTTTTTTCTCGAAATTTTTTGGCCCCCCAAGCAAGACGAGCAAACTCCGCCACTGGACTTATACCCTTTTGGTTGTCAATCTAAGCTTAGTTTGCTTAATTGTTAATTCCTGTTGTTATCCCGTCCTAAAATTATATATACATTTCGTTTTGTACAAACAAAATAACATTACAAACCTTCCGCAGGGGAACTTATCTAATTCAACACAGAACATCTTGGATAGAACCGAAGCATATGGAGATTTATCGTGATTCAGCCATTCCTCCCGTATCTCCTAAACATCCATGGTTTGTTGTTGCACAAAACCCGGAAGACGACACCCAAGTCCATATTTTCTACAACATCCGTGATCGAATGTCTCATTATTGTTGCCAAATCCCTGAGCTACTCGGAATGCGTATCCGAGGGTGTTTCCATGGCTGTTGGGCGGTTCTTTCCTCCAACCATCCACGTGACGTCATTTGGTCTCTTTGGAACCCAATTACATCTAACATCATTAATCTCCCTCCCTTGAATCACAGCGGGTCGGAAGAAGAAGGCGATTGTGATGATATGAGAGATTGTTGTTTGTCGGCCCCTCCCGAAGATCCCAATTCGGTGCTTTTGCTAATGAGAACCGCAAAGCCCAGTTTTGTGTACTGTAGGCTCGGGATCTATCCATCCTTCTAAGGTCACAATATGGACCGAATTGACATTATGCAAAACAAATAAAGATGATAAACTGACTGCGATGTTGGTCTCGGCCTACATTTAACTTGTTGCAATGGTAAAGTGTTTGCTTACATTAGAGGACTAACTGGCAATCGTCGTCATACTCTAGTTATCGTAGAGGTTAACATTGTAGTTGATGACTGTGAAAGCAAGAAACTAGGAGGAGAAGTTGTGATAACCTTATTGCCAGTTTTGGAATTCTTTTGTATTCATGTGTCCAGCAATCCACCTTTACTGAAAGGATCTTGTACAGAACTGTTCATCATTTATATAAACTTAAAAGACAGGGGTAAAACAGTTGCTGCTGTAAATCTGTTTAAACTGGACGTGAATAATATGACGTGGGAAGAATTGGGAGACCTCAAAGACACTATATTATCTGTGGAACTTGCTACTAATTCATCCGTATTTTACAGCTCCTCATCAGAATTAGCAGGGGGTTATATACATATTCTTGCTGATAAGGGGAAAAGCATATACTCGTACCACGTCAAAGATAAAACTATCTTCTTATCTTCTATTCCTTGTGTAGCAGGAACAAACCCTGGGTATTGTATTATTACTTATTTGCTTTAATTGTATTTATATTTACCTGTTGTGTCCCTGAAAATCATATTCCATGTAGGCTAGGAGGTGAGCGTGTGCACGTTCATTGTAAACAAGAAAAAGAGGGCCACAAGGAGGATCAGATAGTCATAAGATCAGTAAAGGGTAATCGTGAGATTGAATCACACCGTGTTTTAAAAAAGAAAGAGTTTTGTGTTGGTGTTGAATGCCTCAAGCTGTTGCCCCTTCCATATGAATGCAGCAGGTATTGTATTGCGTTTAGTTATTTTATGGGTGACAATTTGGACTAACTGAAATTAATAACAGGTAATTTCCTTTGTATTTATGAAATGCGATTTAACTTCTGGTATAGAGCTCTTTAATCATCTATAATTGTAAAAGAAACAAAACTTTTGATTATGACAAATAATACTATTTTTAGTAAAAATAAAATAAAATGTTACAGAGTATTTAGTAGCTAGGACATACCCTATCTGTCTGAAATTAAAAACCAGAAACATACAAATATTCCTTTTCATAGAGCGAGCAACATATCCAAACTGCCAAATAGCATCATAGCAAAACTCCATATTTTGAACACCAACCATCTAAACCATTAGGTAGCATATACACCAAAGCACTCTGACATTTCATGACATGGATATCCAATTGATAATATTTTTAGTATTGTAGGCGTACGTTTTAAGCATATCACATATTTTTCTTCTCTCAGACTCTTTCCCTCAAACAACCTATAAGAGTAAAATTTTAATTTTTGCTACATGTTTAGCTAGAAATTGTCCTTCTAAAAATCAATAATTTTGTAGGTTAGAAAGTGATGCTGATGATGAATCACGCCTGCTCAATCTTCCACCTCATGTTTTGGAGATGTTAATAATGGAGTTTTGTGCTGGTGTCGACTACCTCAACTTCCGTTCTACAAGCAAAGGTTGTCATTTAGCTGCACCTTTGATGGCATGGAACAACGGAAAAGCATCAAAGATAATGCAAAAGTATTCATTACCTTCACCGTGGCTGATAGTGTTCAACAAACATAAAGGAATTGTCACTTTGACTGATCCCATGTTTGGTAACGAGTATTTTATGAAAACACCTCAAGAGCTGATATGCAAGTTCTACATAAAGTGTTCGAGGTTTGGTTGGTTGCTGATTTTAAAACCTGATGGATCATTGATGTTCTTTAACCCTTTCACAAGCGATATCATTAAGCTTCCACAGTTAATTTATACAGATATCATTAGTTTCTCTGCACCACCTACTTCTCCTGATTGCATGGTTGTTGGAATTACAGTACATATGCAGTGTCATTTTTGTATTTTCATAGTAGGCGGGGAACCATCCTGGCGTAGACTTCTATTACCTACTAAGGGTGGTGATACATTTCACTCTGTAACATTCTATGGGCGGGATGTTTATGCCTTGAGAGATAATGGAAGACTTGATGTTTTTAAGGAAATGGGCAGAGGAGATTATAAATTGGTGCGCGATGTAGCTCAAGCCCCAGCAAGCTGCTGCACATCTTTCCAACAGTATTTCCATTTGGAATGTGATGAGCATAGTTTACGAGTCATCGTGGGCAAGTTTGGAGAATCAGTTGAGGTATTCAAATTAACTGTTACAAAAAAATGGGTGAAAATAGGTAGTTTAGGGAAACATATGATATTTATATGTGACGGCGTGTCATCTTTCTGCCTTGATGCGAAAACACCACAGATGGAGAACAAGATCTACTTTCCAAGTTTTCCTATAATGTACTATTCACTCGAAACATGTAGGTTTCACACTTCTAATATCGGAGACATCAAAGACAGTTTTGGGGATTTATGTGGAACGAAACATCATCTGACCCCTCATGGGTGGATTGAACCGAGGTGGTCCTGAGTTTACTTATTTTATGGTGTTGTTGTTGGGTTGTTAAGCACAAAGTGTGTAAGTTAAACATGTGACATTTCATTTAATTATTCAATGTTTATGTTTCCTACATTTTTTTTTTGCCAAATATAATCGCAACAAGGCTCTAAAATCAATCTCTCAAAAATCAGTAACGACTAAAAACAAAACGTACCATATATCAACAATGCAGTAAAACCATTTAATCCAACACAAGTGCTTTATTTCTGGATCCGCTAGACCTTGCATACCCTTTTAAATGTGTTCAAAAAAATATTTCTAGACATCAGGAACACAATTAAATATGGCTAATGTATGCAACCTTGTCAAAATTGTTTGAAAATAAATGGTTTACCGCTCCTCCGAAATATAATAAAGAATTATGTTCCCAGCAACAAAGTCAACTTAACATATGTTGGAAATTTTAGTGCAATTGTGGAATCGTGGGTCATACTTGGGAATTGGGTTTTGAGTACGAAGTGTATACCCATCCTGACTCTTTTAGTGGTTAGCCTAATGACTATTAAATGAGCGGTTTCAACATTAAATGTTTGTAACACCTTAATCTATTAAATGACGGTTTTCAACATTTAAAAATGTCTTAGGTTATAACTTTGAATAGTCAATTGTGCGGTTTCAACATTTTAAGTTCATTTATTAAATGAACGAACATGAACAAAAGTGACATCTGTTCATTTATGTTCGTGAACGTCCAATTATGTGTTTATTCTTTATGTTCAATCGTTTCTTTATGTTCGTATATCATTATATATTTTTAAAGTTTGTTTGTTTAAACTAACAACACTTATAAAAACTACTATAAAATCATCAAAATGAATTATCATTCTTTTACAATATGTTAGAAATACGGAAAAGTGTCGGTCACTTCCAATATAGGTAGTCGTAGCTCGTAGTAAGTCGTTTGGTTAAGTTAGTAAGCTAAAGGGGTCAAATGAATGAAGTAACGGCATTTTAAGGTTAGAATTTAGGTATTGGTGAAGGGTTCTATAGTTAGTGGGTTCAATCTTAGATATCATCGAGACCTTATGCACCATGGTAGGCTTAAGTGTTTCATGGGTTATGGTAGGGGTGTGAGTAGGAAATCTAGTGATCTTTTCTATTTTTATGGGATGAGCTCGTTGTGCTTCTATTTTGACCTTCAGGGTTGCTATTAAACTATCCGCAAGACACATAAATATGTCTTTTGTTTTTCTCATATCTTCCTCTAATTGCCTAATTTGTTTTTCTTGATCATCAATTAATTTCAGTATTCATGCCTCTAATTCCTTTTGATAAGGTCTTTTAGGAGACGTGAATCCCCCCTCATAATACAATAGCACTTCATTCCTCATTAAAGATTCTACTCGACGCTCCATACTTTCTAACTCCTATTCTAAATTGGCATCAATGTAGTCGGGACTTTCTGGTTCGTTCCACTCTTCTTCTTCGTATTGTGCTAAATCCTCGATGGTTTTCCATGCTTCTTCCGGCCTTAATTTTCTAAGTCTCCCGCCTGCTGCATAGTCAATGGTTATCTGGGTGGTATAGTCGACATGATCATACAAGATTTAAACTTAAAGCCATAGATCAAGACCATGGTGAGGGACTTTTCGGAGTAAGTCCTTGAAACGAGTCCACGCATAGCAGAGTGATTCATCTTGATGTTGTTGGAACATCAAGATATCTTTTCGAAGCTTAGCAGTTCTTCTTGGTGGGAAAAACTGTGCGAGGAAATAAGTGGTGAGATCATCCCAAGTCGAGATGGATCCCGCGGGTAGACGATCAAGCCAATTGATAGCTTGGTCACGAAGAGAAAAGAAAAATAGATGTAAACGAGTGGTATTTCTTATAGCACCATTAAGGTCAATGGAATCTACAATCTTGAGAAAGTCATTAAGATGTTGGATCGGGTCTTCAGACATAATTCCGCGGAATGCACATCCGTTTTGCACCAACCAGATGGTGTCGGATCGCAGGGGGGACACCTTGGCTCCTTCGGGAAGCTCAATGACATTTTGGTAGCCCTTGTGGCTAGGTCAGGAGTAATCTCGTAAGGTACGGGGTCGGTTTGAATTTTCGCCTCCAATGATGGTCAACGAAAGAGTAGGTTTGGTTACGAACAAAAGGAACAAAGAAGAGATAGATTAAAAGAAAGCTACTTAACAAGAAATTAAATCTCACTTGATAGGAATCTTGTGAGTAGACCTAAGCTAGATAGAATCCGAAACCTACACTATTCCTCGGCAGCGGCGACAAAAACTTGATGTGCGGTCGTCGTAGGACTTCTACACGAGAAGTTTTACAACTCCCTAGGCAGTGCACCTAATCATTGTAGTGTAGTATGGGCAAGACTCAGGGTTGTTTATCGTTCACTCGAGGAATAGGTTGGGAAGACTTGATCACGATCTAACAGAATTCTAGAGGTTGAGGGAAGATTATTCTTGTATTTTTATATTTTATGGAAAGCAGGTAAATCATATAATTGAGAGAGTGGTTTGGGTTTAGCTATTAAACTACATAATAATCTAAACTAATGGTGATAACAATAAGATAAAAGATTGTGTTTATTTAATCATGTATTACTCCCTAGATTGTTTCTCCTAGTATTATTGCCTTATCACACTTGAGATGATCTATATAATTATTTCCTTAAGCATGAACGAATTATACGCACCCGTCGTCTACTTAGTATGCCGCTAGAGCAACGTACATGCAAGGTAGTATGAAGACTATTACACGGCCCCTAGGAGTTTACTAAGTGCATGTGAAATATATTAAAAGTGGATCAACCATATTAAGGGGCAATTTTAGAATTCTTCAATGACAACTTTGGTCCTTTTGTTTCCATCTTGTTTCATTCGTGTGTTTTGTCTTATCAACTCAAATATAATTCCTAACAGATTCCATACCATATTTTTTCAAAGATTCTAGTTCGTACCCTTTTTTTATTCTAAAGTTACACACACAAAACCTTAATTTCGGGTTTGTATATATAGGAAAATCGATGCGACGACGTCGCGTTTTAATTGTAACGCCGTCATGAAAGAGAATATTCCAGATAATAGGCTGGGTCGTGTACTCTGACGCCGTCGTTAGATCCAGTGACACCGTCTTGGTCTTCGTTGTGACGGCATCAAGTTATATTAGTGACGCCGTCTCCAGCCACTGTAGATAAATTCTTAAGCAATGTTGGTGTAGGTCCGTAGTCTTGTCCGTTTCTTCTCCAAATGAGCCTAAGTCACGTGTAATTCTTCCAAATGTCTTCCAAATGCAAAACACCTAAAAGGAACGATTAAGTACCTATTTTGGGCATAAACACACAATTTAGGGGGTTAAACGACCCCGAAAAAGTGTATAAAATGACACTTCATCAATAATCAACTTAAAACTTCGTCAAATCTAAGAAACCAAGCCACTATTCAAGATGGCAGGGTCACAGTGCAACAAGTTCAGGGGAGACAAGGGAAAAGGTATTCTGGTACTGGTTATAAGAGTAATGCTACTAGTTCTGAGGGAAACAATGCAAGTGGACAGGCAAGGGTTGTTAAATGCTACAACTGTCAAGGTGAAGGACATATGGCTAGGCAATGCACTCAGCCTAAGCGACCAAGGAATGCAGCATGGTATAAGGATAAAGCAATGTTAGCAGAAGCTCAAGAAGCTAGACAAATTTTGGATGAAGAGCAACTCGCATTTCTTGCAGATCTAGTGGTTCCAGACGGTCAAGTTGTTCAGACAATCATTCCAAACAATGTTGCTTTCCAGACTGAGGATCTTGATACTTATGATTCTGACGGTGATGATATCTCAAATGCAAAAGTGGTTCTCATGGCCGACATTTCCAACTATGGTTCTAACGTTATCTCAGAGGTACCTCATTCTAAAACCTATCTTAATGATATAGAAAATCAAAGTGTGCATGCAATGCAGGATTTTGAACAAACATTAGTTGTGGATGTTACAAATAATGAGATAACAAGTGATAGCAATATCATTCCGTACTCTTAATATTTGCAAGACACACAACAAGAAAATGTTCAAGATACTAATTTGCAGGCACAACAAGATTCAATGATCTTATTTGTGATTGAACAAATGTCAGAACAAATGATTAATCATATAAATAATTAGGAAAAGGCTAATAAGGAACAGAATAATGAATCAGTAACGCTGAGCTAGAGAGATATAAAGAATGAGTCAAAACTTTTGAACAACGTCTAATAAACCATTGAATGCAAGGTGAGTTCCTAGTGAACTACCTAAGGTGAGTTTCTAATAAACCACCTGTCAAAGTGGAAGTTCCTAGTGAACTACCTAAGGTGAGTTTGGTGAATGCAAGCCTTAAAAGCTTAAATTCCACCTCACCCAGTTTGACTCTGTGGTGAAGAAGAGGACAACCCCTGATGCTTGTACAGAAGGTGAATGGGGGTTTGAACATACTAAAGCTGTTTTTAACAATGAAATTATTCCATTTCTAAAATCTTTAAAAGACATCTTCAATGTGTTTGATAAAGATCTTCTAAATGAAATCATGGAAGTACAAACAGATTTTTACCAAATGGAAGCTGTTGTTCAACAATCTTTAGTGGACAAACAATGTTTGGAAATTGCTAAGAAAGAATTACTTTTGGAAAATGATCGACTCTTACAACAAATCATGTCTCAAGATGTTCTTTTAACTGTGATGAATTCTATGTCTTTGATTGGTAAATATGTGAATATGAATAGAAAGAGAAATGAATCTTGTGATAAGTGTTTTAATCTTGATGCTGAGCTTTTGAAATCACAAAATGTGCATAATGATCTTTTGAAAAGTTACTCACAACTTGAAAAACATTGTATTTCTCTTGGATTGTCAATACAACTTAATCAATAAATTTTTCAAAAACATGAATCTTGTGATAATCAAAATGCTCTCGAAATTTCAGAATTTTTTGAAAATAATGATTTGAAAGCTCAGCTACAAGACAAAGACACTACCATTTGTAAGTTGAAGGAAATTATAAAATCAATGAGAGAAAAGTCCAAGGAAAAGAATATCAATTATAATTATTGTGAAATAGAGACAAAAAATGTGGAACTAGAACATAGTGTGGCAAAATTGCTTTCGGAAAATGAGCGTCTTTGTAAAGAAATTAATCATGTGAAACAGGTTTTTAAAGATCAGTTTGAATCAATCAAAAAGGCACGTGTTCGTACTAAAGAATAGTGTGACTCTTTAAATGATAAACTAAACTTGAATGTGCTGAAAATGAGGATTTAAAAGCTCAAATTCAAGACAAGGTTTTTGTGATAACATCATTGAAAAACGATTTACGAAAATTAAAAGGAAAAGAAATTGTTGATATTGCTGCACAAATACCATCTGCCAACACTATTGTTCCAGGAATGTTCAAGATAGACTTAGATCCTTTAGCTCCTAGGTTATTGCAAAATAGGGAAGCTCACATAGATTACCTTAAGTACACTCAGAAACAAGCAGATATTCTTCGGGGAATAGTAGAACAAGCTAAAGCAAAATAGCCTTTAGATAATGCGTTAGACTTTGCCTGTAAGCATGCCTAACGAATTCAGGAGTTACTGGTATATGTTCAAGATACATGCCCTAATGCGATTAAACTTAGTGGAAAAAGGTTGCTGTCACACCCAAAAACAATGTCAAGAAAACTAGGTGATCCGTCCAAATTACTACATATAATATATATCTAATATAAAAAATACGTAATAATAAGGAAGATATCAATAATAGTATAGTATAGTATTTCCGTCGGGTTTGAGAAACAAACTTCTAACCAAAGTTGTCTCAAAAACCTCCCGGGTCGTTTTCCCTCGACGAAGTGTGAATTGAAAATCGGTTAAGTCCGTGATCGCGCGTTTTGAATAGGTAGAAAGATTTTGGTTTGGTTTTCTATATCTACTAAAAAGGAAAGCATATAAAAGGAAAACTAATCTTTTGGTTTTAAACTATTTTTATATTAAAAATTAAACTAATATTAATTCTAAGATTTAAAACTACAAGATTATACTAAAAATGATCTAAAAAATATAAATGACTAAAATGCTTGCTAAGTGACGTGAAAAGTTCATTAAGTGCGGGCTTATGTTCAACAACTTAAATGACAAGTAAAACAAAATGCTTGTTAATAAATGACAAGAAATTAAATTTCATTAAAAGTAAATGACGGAATGAAAATCGAGAAGAAAATACTAATGACTAATGATTTTTAAATCTTTTTAAATCCGCACCTAAATTCCAAATCACAAGTCACTTAACAAGCACTAATAAATCTACTCACTACTCATAATGAAGTTAATCATAGCATTTAACTGCTAAAATAAATCTACACTAAGCATGGCAAAAATCAAATAGGCTAAAATATTATAAAACGATAAAATAAATCTAATCTAAGTATTGAAAAAGGATAGAAAATGGAACCGATTTGGAGACCCGCAATTAAACGAATACCACCCGATTTAATTAGCTAAAACAACTAATCAAAGTCGGTCTAGCTAAATAAACCCGTAAGCTCCGCGCCTCATGAGTAGACCGGTACGAAAAAGTCAAAACAAATCAAAACTGTTACTACAATTTTGCATTTTTGTAAACTAGTGGGCCAAATCCAAATTGTATTCTATAATCAAACTAAACCTAATTTTCTAATTACCAAATGATTAAACTAAAAGCCCCACTGAACTTTTATACACTTAATGTGGCCTGATTCACTTCTACAAACCAAATCGAGACTTAATCAAAGGCCCAAATTGAAAAACAATTCAAACGCACCCTATAACAATATGTAAGCCAACTAAGATGAGAATTAGAAACAAGGCCCAAATAACTCTATTAACCAAATAGAACAAATAACAAGTAACGAGAAAGCAAGATAAGACGACAATCCGATTATGAACTTTAAGCAACTAAAACGATTAAGCCTAGAAATTATCAACGAAACAAATTACTAATAAGCACTAATCAAAATAAGCCATGAGTATTAAACAATCTAATATCGAAAGAAACACTTTGACTTGTAAAACTCGAAACCATATTAATAAGCCAACACGAATAAAAGCTAAACGAGATCTAAATTTTTAAAACTTAACTCGAACCAAATAAGCTCAAATTACTTTTACATAGAGATGAAAACCATTTAAGACTTAATAGGCAAACAAAGTTAAGCACATATAATAAGATAAACTTATCTAATTACATATTACATGTTGGGACGAAATATGACAATAAGCCAAAGAAATAAGGAATGAGTAAAGCTCACTTATCCACTAAACTAAATCACTATCTAAACCCGAATCTACTAAGTTAACTATCTTTTGCTTTTATTTCCTTTCATTTTCATAAAATAAGCTAAAAATTTATTTAGAGACTTTAAAGCATACATTAATCAATTAAGCTATGAGAAGAAAGTGAAATAAGCCAAAGCTTATTTGAGATTTTTGAGCTTAAATCTAGATCGAATAAGCTACAAGAAAACTTAATCGATTTGTGGAAATAAGCTGTATAATCAGCTCGAAAATAAGCCAACATCAAAGAGCTTATTTCGAGTTTAAGCAAAAGAAAATAAAAGAAAAGAGAATAAGCCGAAGAATAAGCTAAACAACACCATCTTTATTTCATATCAATAAGCCACAAGTTTACAAATAAGCTGAAAGAATAAGCTGGAATTAAAATACAATAAGCTGAGAAATACAAAAAAAATAAGCAACTAAAGAAATAAGCTAAAAATTACAAAACTAAACTAAAAAAATAAAGACTAACTTTTTTCAATTGTGAGGGAGCGGGTTATTATATATGGTGAGAGAAGGGTTAATCTTGTAAATTTTTCTTCCCAATCCTTCATCACACACACTGACCAATCAAAGGCCAAGAAAAAGAAGGTGCGGATCATAATCTGACCGTTGGTTCACTGGCACGTGTAATTCTCATTCTTTGGCTTCATATATACGCAGCAATAACTGCAGTTGGATCATTATGCACTATGAAATGAAATTTGTGAGTATTCTGATTTGCTCTGTCCGACGCGTCCTACTTCATTTGGTCCCATCCAAGAGATAGTGGAAAGGCATGTGTGACTTGTGGAATTAATTTCCTAGTCACGTGACCTGATGTCACATATTACATAACATATTTTGTAAAATATCAATTTGGCTTATAATGGACTTGGCTTGTTTGGGCTTTATATGGGCTTATGATACATGGGCTGGCCCGGCCCATAAAATGGGTTACGGGCTGGCCCAATAAAATCCGAAGGCACCGGTGGACTCGTAATCTCGCGCTCTTTTCATTCTCGTGTTCGTTTTTGTCTGCTTTTGTCTTTATTTTTGTCCTTTTCTTAATATCCGTACCTGCACATACACAAACACAAAAACAACATATATTTGCAATTTTTATTATGTTTTTGGTCTTTTGAGGTCATTTTTCAAGGTAAAATATATGTATAAATTAGCAAATACCAGTTTCCTATTGTGGATTGGAAGACTTGTGTTTTGACAGAGAATTTCATGTATTATCAAATCTTCAGAGGAGATGGCAGTTCCAAGAACTACAAGGTTTTGAGTGAGATGCTTGAAGACTTTGATAGACAGGATGTAGAGGAGTTGTACAGATTAGTCAAGGAAAGGTATAGTACTTCAAGACCAGAAGGGTATGATCTGATGCTTTGGGGAGATTTACATACTTTATTTGAGCCTGATGAAGAAGATGAGATATGGAAGAGTCAGCATGAATACAATGTGATAAGCTGGAGTTTATATGATTTTTGTGGTATTCACATTTTACTGATGCAGAATGGTATAGCCATACATATGCTGACAGAGAAGAAATACCCTCTAAGTCAAGAGATGATTTCCAAGATGTTGAAAAAGAAATTGGAGGTTGATCATGAGAGTTCACAGGCGTTTGAACTACTAAGGTTTATAAGATCTCAAGTGCAGAAGTAGAAGAAATGTTTGAAAGAATCATCAGCAAAGGAAGAAGACTAGAAGATTTAATTCAGAAGAAACTTGATGATTTGAAGGACAATCACAAGTTTAGGGGAGGATTGTTAGGAATAAATCTTCACAAGACTTAATACTGCCAAGGTATAACTAACAGTACTAATGGAGTTAGTACTGCCAGTACAAACTTAGTACTGCCAGAGTTAGTTAATACTGCTAGAAGAAAGAGTTAATACTGCTGATGGTCAAAGCTGCTGACTTGGAGATAAGTATGCATGGAGATTATTATGGGATGCTGGTAACTGATCCTAAAAGATAGGTAGTTATCTTTGTAAAGGACTCCTTGTGTTCTATAAAAGGAGATCCTAGGTTTAGGATATAGATATATACTTAGACGAATACTTTTAGAAAAAGATTGTGATAGCTTCAAGGTTGTAACCCCAGTACTACAAGAGTACTCGTATTATTATTCTAATAATATTGAAGCAGTTTGTTATTACTTCATTGTTCATTGTTTGTTTGGTTATTACTGTTCTATTGATAAACACCTCTAGAGTATCAAAGTGTAGATTCCGCATACACTTTGGTATACAAACAAAGTCTCAACCATTGTTATTTTGGATTCATCCAAGGTAACAAACACTTTACTATGTAAAGAATCGATCAAGGCGTGGGATCAACAGAAATACCTTGGGTCGTTCCAACTTTCGTTGTCATAGAGGGCGAGGTCCTTTAATATTGCCCAGGATTCTTCGGGGTTGAGGTCACGAAGCTTACCACCGCCCGATTGGTCAATGGTTCGTCTCGTAACGGGATTGACATGGTTATAAAATATTTGGATTTGGAGCCAAAGATCGATGCTATGATGAGGGACTTTTTGGAGTAAGTCCTTGAAACGAGTCCATGCTTCGGATAAATATTCTCGAAGATGTTGTTGGAACATCAGGATATTGTTGCGGAGTTTTGCGGTCCTTCCCGATGGAAAGAATTGAGCAAGGAATCGGGTAGTAAGATCTTCCCATGTAGAGATGGATCCTGCTGGAAGGCGTTCAAGCCAATTGCTAGCTTGATCGCGTAGGGAAAATTGAAATAAACGCAGGCGCGTTCTTTCCCTATTTTCACCGTCAAGGTCAAGTGAGTCCACAAGTTTAAGAAAGTCCTTGAGGTGTTGATTTGGATCCTCGGACCGTAGTCCGTGGAATGAGCATCCATTTTGCACCAACCGGATAGTTTTGGATCAAATAGGTACCATGTTGTTCCCTTCGGGGAGCTCGATGGTATTCCTATATCCCACGTGGCTTGGTCTGGAGTAATCTCCTAGAGTACGGATAGGATTCTCGTCTCCCATGGTGGTTGACGAGAATGGGTTACGAAACAGATAACACGAAGAAAAGATAGACTACAAGAAAGCTAATGTGCGGGAATTAAATTCTTACTTGAAAGGATTCAAGCAAGTAGAACTAAGCTAAACTATGATCAAAACCTAACTATTCCCCAGGCGGCGGCGCCAAAAACTTGATGTGCGGTTGTCGTAGGACTTCTACACGAGAAGTTTTACAACTCCCTAGGCAGTGCACCTAATCGTTGTAGTGTAGTATGGGCAAGACTCGGGGTTGTTTATCGTTCACTCGAGGAATAGGTTGGGAAGGCTTGATCACGGTCTAACAGAATTCTAAGGGTTGAGGGAAGATTCTTTTTGTGTTTTTGTATTTTATGAAAGCAGGTAAAATCATATATTTGAGAGAGTGGTTTGGTTTTAGCTATTAAACTAAATATTAATCTAAACTAATGGTGATAACAATAAGATAAAAGATTGTGTCTATTTAATCATGTATTACTCCCTAGATTGCTTCTCCTTGTGTTGTTGCCTTGTCACACTCGTGATGATCTATGTAATTATTTCCTAAAGCATGAACGAATTACACGAACCCGTCGTCTACTTAGTATGCCGCTAGAGCAACGCACATGCAAGGTAGTATGAAGACTATTACACGGCCCCTAGGAGTTTACTAAGTGCATGTAAAATACATTAAAAGTGGATCAACCATATTAGGGGGCAAGGTAGTATGAAGACTGTTACCCGATGATATCCTTTCTACACAATCACGTTTCCCTAGACATATCAACAACGATACAGACAAAAGCTGGTTTTTTAAGACCTAACGTGCACATCCATTACAAGAGGCAACACCACTAAGATCTACATTCTAGGTTTCATACAATCATAAATAAACACAATATTAGGTTTAGCCGAGCATGTTGAGAATAAAGCAAGAATAATAAATCAAACAACACATAAACATATTGAATGATTAAGTAAACCTTACTTGATTAAAACATGAATTGGAAGAAGTACAATAGGGTTTTTAGGCCCTAAAATAGTCTCCTACGGCTGCTAAATGAACTAGCTTTCGTACCCTCTTTTTACTCTAAAGTTACATAATGAAAACACTAAATTCGGGTTTGTATATTTAGGAAAAACGACGCGACGGCGTCGCGTTTTAGTCGTGACGCCGTCGTAAAATGAGTCTTTTAGATCTGCGTTTGAGTTGGTGCGGGCTGACGCCGTCTTGAAATATGTGACGTCGCCACTGGATGAGTTGTGGCGGCATTGTGTATTGTTTGTGACGCCGTCTCCAGGCTCTGTGAGCACAAATATTCAAGAGTCTTGGTGTTGGTTTGTAATCTCGTCCGATTCTTCTCCAAATGAGCCCAAGTCATGTGTAATCCATCCAAATGTCTTCCAAATGAGAAATACCTAAAAAGAAACGATTAAGTACCTATTTTGGGCATAAACACACGATTTCGGGGGTTAAACGACCCTAAAAAAGTGTATAAAATGACACCTCATCATAACATTATCAACAGTTGTAATTGTAGTAGTAGTTGCTGTAGCAGCACTAACAGTTATTGCAGCACTAGCAGTACTAACTTTATCACCAGCAGCACTAACCTGAGCAGCATCAACAATTAGCTTAGCAGTGTTAATAACTTCAACTACTTCTTCAGCAACTTCCTCACTAGCAGAAACATTCATATCATGAACACTAACCAGGGTAATTTCTTCATCTAGCATTAATCCTCCTCTGTTTGGATGCATCCTCACCCAAACTTTCTTCATTATCAGAGGATTCTACCCTAACTGTCATACCAACTTTGTATAATCTCTTTAGCTTATGAGTTCTTGACCTATCTTTCTTTTCAAGCTTCTTGACCCTCTTTTTCAAGCTAGTAATCTCATTATGTTGAGAGGTCTTTGTCTTCTCCAAATCAAGAACCCTGTTTTGTAAATTGGTACATAATGCCATCAATTCATCAAGTTTAATTCTATCCTCATCACTTCGAAGTGTGTTACCTCTTGCGAGTAGTGAATCATCGGAATGTTTAGATTTGACAAACTCTTTCTTAACAATACTAGGCATAACTATTTTCTTTTCATTTTTTAGGCTGAGACACATCCTCTTCCCCATCATCTGGCACCCATTCTTTAATAATTGGGGCATCATCACACTTCCTAACTACCTTAGGCTCTTCTTCACTAGACATAACTTTATAGTTCTCAACTACATGCTTATTAACAAACTCATCTAAACCAGTAAAATACAAGTCAGGTGTTGAAGGCATGAAATTTCTTGTGTAGGGAGGTGTAACTGCATTATAATTTTCATAGCCTAAACCTTTCTTGCAATTGTCAACTATCTGACACTCTATGAGCTTGTTTAAACTTTTAGATGAATGTTCAAATTTATCTACATTATGTTGAATGCCATCTTTTTCCTTTTGAACTGTTTCAAGCTTCTTCCTAAGATCTCTAATAGTTATTTCTCCTATATGAATTTCAAATTTTAAGCCCTTAATATCTTGTAAATAAATAGACTCATTTGCTTTATAAACTTCAATTTTTTCTTCCACTGACTATAAACATGTCTTATAACTTAGAACCATTAACTCAGATTTCTTTAAATCTTTTAATAGTTGTTCATTTTGAGATTTAAGAAGTTCAACAGTTTCCAAACAAGATTTTGAACAAATAAAATCATTGGATACCTCTGAGTCAGAATTTGTAAATGAGAAAGCCATGAGTGCATAATTAGGCCCTTCCTCTACCTGATCACTCCAGTCATATCCACCAAGACCATCATATGACACCAAATCTGTGGAAGTAGATGTTTCCATAGGCACACTCCTTCTTGATCTTTCCTTGTTCTTGTTGTCTAGATTTCTTGGAGCTCTGCACTCTCTAGTAAAATGTCCCTTCTTGTGGCAGTTGTAGCACTTCACTTTGGACTTATCAAAACCAATAGTCTCATTGCCATTAATAGTAAGCTTCCTTCCTGTATTCTTCAAGAACTTTCTTGCCCTCATAGTCAACATGGCCATTTGCCATCTCAAATCCATCTCTACCATGTCATCTGGATGGATTTGTTGCAAGTCCTCATGTACAAGTTGAGGACTATTTGGTTGACTAGTAAAGAATGAACAAATAACAGCATCACTCAAGTTATCAATATTTGTAGAGTTAGTAGCATTAACTTGAGTGCTAGTAGTAGAAACTCCATGAGCAGTATTAACTGTTTCATTAGTGATGCTAATGTTGTTATTTTAAGAGGACACAAAAGCCATGTTCTGTGTGCTTGAATTTGAGCTAAACATTCCTTTAACTTCTGGTTCATACACCTTGAGGTTGTTATAGGGATAATCCATGCTCATTGTATCCAAATCAGCTTTATTCCTCCACATAACAGCATGTGTGTTCCACTTAGGTGACAAACTTCTTAATAACTTTTGATTAACATCTTCTTGTGAAAGCTTTTCACCTAAAAGCTCTAACTAACTCACAAGCTTTTGAAGCCTATCAAAAGTTTGATCAAGCATCTCTGAGCATAGAAATGAAGTTTTCATATTGCTGCTTTAAGAGATTCCTTTGAGTCTTTTTTGTAGCTTCATTACCACCAAATCTCTTTTCAACAGCTTCCAACAACTTCTTAGCATCCTTTATAAAGTTAAACTTTAATTGATGTTCATTGGGAATGCCCATCATTAAAGTACTTCTAGCTTTCACCTCTAATCTTCTCTGAGCCTTTTCTTCAGCAGTTGTAATAGGCATCTCTGTCATAACTCCTACCACAACTTTTATTTTTGGCAAGGTTGCACCATTCTCTATGACTTCCCACAGTGCATAGTCTATCATCTGGATATATTGTTCAATCCTAGTCCTCCATATCTCATACTCACCAGGTTTGAGCATGGGAACTTTGGATGCAGCCACTATGTGTGCAGAATCTTGATCCATATCATTTAGCAAAAACATATTCTTCTTATTTAAAGCTTCTCAACAAGCTCTGATACCACTTGTTGATCCAACTTCAATAGATCGAATTCCTTAAGCTTGTTTAAGGTTTAGTTATATTAGATAAATCTAACACAACTATAGTAGAAACTTTGTTTGAATGTATTAAAGATTATGCGGAATCTAATCTTTAATATTAAGAAGAATTATCAATGAAATAGTAATTCAAAACAAATAAGATCTAATATTATTAATGATAATAATATGAATACTCTCAAAGTATTAGGGTTACAAAGACCTTGAAACTAAGAATAATAAAAGATAAAAAACATATCAAACTCTATGTGATTGTTATCTTCTAGTACTGATGCTTAACTCTATGCCCTAGGACCTCCTTTTATACACCAAGGATCCCTAGTCGGCTTATAATACTTTCCTAAGTATCCATAATCTTTTATATAAAAAAAATAACTTAATACATATCATATAAGCAGTACTAACAACAAATAGTACTAACTTATTAACACTAGCAGCATTTACTTATCTCTGAGCAGTCTTAACCTTGAGCAGTGGTAACTTTGTACTAGCAGTAGTAACTTATCACTAGCAGTAGTAACTACTTTTAATATTTTCACTAGCAGTACTAATATTCACTAGTAGTACTAACTTTGTACTGGCAGTAGTAAATACTTAGCATATTTTCTTTGAATTTCATGAGCAGCACTAACTTCAACTGAGCAGCATTAACACAAACATGAGCAGTAGTAATTCAAACAAAATCAAGAAGACTTTTAATCTCAACATTAGCTATTGTAATGAAAGAACTTAACAGTCTAAGATTACAAGTTAGCAAAAATCAGTCATCTCACTCCAGAAATGATCAATCACAACACACACCTCAAAATAAATTCAAAACATAATTCAAAAAGGGTTATGAGCTGTGTGGCCTAAACAATCATCTAATTGAAAATTGTTTTATGGTTTTGTTTTGAAAAAGGTGTGAGAGAACTAATCACAAAACTTATGATCATACTGAATACATTTCTACCATGAACATGTATCGGCATCTCAAAAGTCTAGGTAGAATGTCTTCCAAACCTAACATCCCAAGACCATCAAAATGCTTCTTTCCACCTTGCATTCACTGTGGTGGTATAGATCATTTATCCAATGAATGTTTATACTATCCCATATTTAAGATATGTGGAAGTTATGATCATGACACAAATGGTTATAACAGGATCATCTTTCTAGAAAGTAAGATCAATCCAAGAAATCCTCAACATGCTTTCAAAAAATGTGAAGCTTGTGGTAGTCCAAATCATACCACAACTGATCACTATGACATTAAATGGTTTAAAAGAGGTGAAGCACTTCAAGCCAAAAAGGCTGAAGCTCTAAAATCAACTAAAGCTGAATCATCAAATGCTAACAGATCCAAGACTCCCACTAAAAGGTAGGTTTCTAAGCAAAACTAACCAGTTAAATGTATTTGTGCAGAGTGACATCAGGAAGCCCATCTGGTACCTGGACAGTGGATGCTCAAGGCATATGACTGGTGTCAAAAGTTACCTACACAAATATATGGAACAACCAAGACCTAAAGTAGTGTTTGGAGATGACTCTACATGAACAACTGAAGGTTAATGCAATGATATAGTTTTCACAAAGGTAGCATTTGTAAAATGGCCTTAAATACAATTTAATTAGCATCAGTCAACTCTGTAATGCTAAATATATTGTTCAGTTTGATGAGAAAAGAGGAACAATCTTCAACTCTAACAAGTAAATTGTTATGATTTCTCCTTGATTAAGAGATGTATATGTTCTTGACATGACATCTTCTGCTCAAGAATCTTGTTTCTTTGCCAAAGCTTCTGAAAATCTCAACTGGCTTTGGCATAAAGACTTGCTCATCTAAACTTCAAAACAATCAACAAACTGGCAAAACAAAATCTTATTATTGGTCTTCCCTCACTTGTTTACTCAAATGATAAACCATGTTAATCATGTGAAAAGGGAAAGCATCATAGGGCCAGTTTTAAAACAAAACAGACATCTTCTATTAAGAAATGTCTTCATCTTCTTCACATGGATTTATTTGGACCTGTAATTCCTAGTCCATTACCCTGAAAAGATAACCCTTGTAATTGTTGATGAGCTACCAAGGTACACCTGGGTATACTTCTTGCAGAAAAAAGCCAAGCACCCGAAAGCCATTAATTTCCTCATCAAAAAGAGTTGAAAATCAAAATGACATCAAAGTCAAACCACTCAGAAATAGACAATGGACTGTCTAAAAATAGCACACTTGTCAACTTCTGTGATGAAAAAAGGATTTCTCAAAACTTCTCTTCTCCTTACACACCTGAACAAAATGGTGTTGCTGTGAGGAAAAATAGAACCCTTATAGAAGCTGCAAGAACAATGCTTTCAGGATCTGTCTTTTCTAAACAATATTGGACCAAAGTTGTAGCTACTGCATGCTATACTCAAAACAGATCCACCATTGTGAAAAGACATCTCAAAACTCCTTATGAAATTCTTCATAAGAGAATCCCAAACATCAGTTTTCTATATGTCTTTAGATGTCCAATTTACATCCACAATCATAAAGATCATTTAGGAAAATTTAATGAAAAAGCTGATGATGGTTATCTTCTTGGATACTCACTTGTCTCCAAGGCATTCAGAGTCTTCAACACTAGAAGACAACAAACTAAAGAAACCTATCACATCACATTTGATGAAAGCCCTAAGGCTATCAAATTCTCAAAACCCTCAGTTGACAACATCAACATTGCTGAATCAGAAAGATATCCACCTGATGTATATCTTCATACTTATGAATCTTCTCAAAGGTATCAAACAAATAGCAATAACGTGTCCTTCATAGAACCATATGAATGTCCTAAACCAGTGGTTCTTGAAACTAAAATTTCATCTGATCAAAATGAACAACCTGTTCAAAATGATGAAATCTTAAATGATGATCATTCTGAACATTTCAATCACACCAATGATGAACAAATCATTGATAATCTCTGAAACACTAAAGCCATTTAGATCTCTAAACACTTATCCTCTCCAAGTGTAGAGGATACTTTAGTACATAATCAAATTCCAAATCCTCCCTTTCCCATTCCATCAATGATCACTCCAGCTCCTTAAGACAGATGGTCTAAGGACAAACATATTGAGCTGGTAAATATCATTGGTAATACAGGGACTGGAATGCTCATAAGAGCCATGGCCAAAGAACTTAGTGCTGCTTTAGCTCATGAATGTCTCTTTATAGATTTTCTTTTTGAAGAAGAACCTAAAAAGGTCTCTGAAGCACTAAAGCATCCTGGATGGGTTGATGCCATGCAAGATGAACTAAATCAATTTGCCAGAAACAAAGTCTGGATATTAGTTCCTGCACCATATGGTCAAACCATAATTGGCTCAAGATGGGTTTTCAAGAACAAAAGAGATGAAATTGGAATAGTCATCAAAAATAAGGCAAGGCTTGTAGCTCAAGGCTACAATCAGCAAGAAGGCATAGATTATGATGAGACTTTTGCTCCAGTTGCAAGACTTGAAGCTATCAGAATCTTTCTTGCCTTTGCCACTTACATGAACTTCATAATTTATCAAATGGATGTCAAAAGTGCATTTCTTAATGGTAAACTAAAAGAAGAAGTTTATGTAAAACAACCTACAGGTTTTGAGAGCAATAAGTTCCCTAACCATGTTTTCAAACTGGACAAAGCCCTTTATGGACTTAAACAAGCTCCACGAGCATGGTACGCAAATCTCTCAACCTTTCTCACCAAACATAAGTTTGTGAGAGGAAAGATAGACAACACTCTATTTGTCTACAAAACTCAAACTGATGTGATTCTGGTTTAAATCTATGTTGATGATATTATCTTTGGGTCTACAAGCACAAAATTATGCAAACAGTTTGCTAAACTGATGACTCAAAGATATGAAATAAGCATGATGGGTGTCCTCACCTACTTCCTCAGATTTCAGATTAAACAATCTGAAAGAGGCATTTCAATCAACCAAGAAAAATATGTCAAGGATCTGCTAAAAAAGTATGACATAAATGGTTCATCAGTGAAGACTCCAATGGTACCCCCTAACAACTTAGGACCTGATCTCAATGGAAAATCTGTAAATGAGACTCAGTATAGAGGTATGATTGGATCACTAATGTATCTAACTGCAAGCAGACCTGACATTTAATTCTCAACTTGTCTCTGCGCAAGATATCAAGCAAATCTTAAGGAATCCCACCTTATTGTTGTTAAGAGAATTTTTAGGTACCTAAAAGGTACTCCCAGTCTTGGTCTGTGGTATCCAAAATGTTCAGGTTTTGACCTAAAAGGATACTCAGACTCTGACTATGCTGGATGCAACATGGACAGAAAAAGCACCTCAGGTGCTTGTCAGTTGCTAGGAGGCAAACTTGTGTGCTGGAGTGATAAAAAGTAGCAATATGTAGCTATGTCCTCAGCTAAAGCTGAATATGTGGCTACTACTGGTTGTTGTGCCAACATACTATGGATGAAAAGTCAACTCACTGACTATGACATCATATATGAGAAGGTACCCATCTTTTGTGATAACACTAGTGCTATTGCAATCTCAAACAATCCAGTCTTGCACTCAAGAACAAAGCACATTGATATCAGATATCACTTTATCAAAGATCATATTCTCAAAGGGGACATTGAATTACATTTCATTCCCACTCAATATCAACTTGCTGATATCTTTACCAAGCCTCTAGATGAGCCAACTTTTAAAAGACATATTGTTGAACTTGGTATGCTAAACATTGATTCAAAACCCGAAGCTTCAACACTTACTGAAGAGAACTGAAGCTTCAATGTCTTCTTCCAAAACTGAACAAATTTTCATATTAGTTCAGTTCTTGCATACAACCTTTAACTTGCTCGAGTAATGTAACTGAGCAATCAGATGTGTCTCATTCATAGATTTGCATTAGCATGTGTGATTTTGTCGCCTTCGTTAGAGCACATATTGGTTAACTCAAGAACTGAACTAAACGGGTTTTGTCGCCTTCGTTAGAGCACATATTGGTTAACTCAAGAACTGAACTAACTCAAGTCTTCAGCTATCTCTCGAGTGAAGTAACTGAGCAATCACACATGTCTCATTCATAGATTTGCATGATCATTTGTGGTTTTGTCGCCTTCGATGGAAGATTGATGATGATAAAGATTACAATAATCATTTCAGCATGACTCAACACAAAACCTGAACCTAGTCCAGCTTTTTCAAAACATCAATCTCAAGGTCAGTTTGTGAATTTCAAAAGTAATATTATTTTATAAAACTAATTTCCTTTACAAAGAAGTTGTTGAATTAAAATATATTAAAAAGGGATGTCCAAAAGTTAGAATGATCTCATCCTCTTTCTCTCACCTACTTTTGCAGTTGAATAGACGGCTGTTCACTGTTCTAGGTGTCAGAAGCATGCTGTGCTGACTTTCATTAAATATAAAGTTTAGCACACATGTTGAAATCAAACCCTAAACATTCCTATAACTTTAACACCTCAAATGATAATTACAAATTCTCAAAGGAAATTTTGTAATTTCATCAATCATATAAATCACAACAACCTTTCACAACCCACTCTCACAAATTCATCAAGAACAAACAACACACACACCTCAAACCAAATTAAATCCTCAAAACCCTAACCACTCAAACATGGCTAAATCATCATCACCTGACATTACTCCCAAGGAAGAACCTGTCACTCTTGACAGACCTGAAAGCCCAAACCTTTTCTTACCTACTACTCAGGTTGAGTTCACCTTTGATGAAATCACTTTCACCCCCAACAATGAAGTTGCACTCATATATCCCTCACATCCCAACCAAGAATACTTTATGGCTATATCAGACTTCATTTCAAAATGCTGTCTAAAGGAAGCATTCACAAGAGCCCCAATTCAATACCAAGAATACCTGAGAGAATTTTGGTATACAGCCAAGACCTTAAAAGACTCTAAGGTTTGGGTCTCCACTCCTACAGGTAGAGTCAGAGGAGAAATAAGCATCACTACCTTTAGAAATGCTATTAGGGCACATTACCTTCCTCACTCGAGTATGTATGTTCCTATACCCTCTATAACAACTATAAGACCATGGTTTGCAACAATATGGTATAGGGGAGAAATTAGGGCAAAAGGAACTCTAAAAAAAGTTACCTTCCTCCTAGGTGGAAGTTGTTGATAGCTCAAATCATGCAATGCTTAGGTGGTAAAACAGGTGGCCTAGATCAAATATCAAATAAGGATGCCACTATCTTATATTATTTGGCCAATGGGGTACAAGTAGACTATGCCAAGATCATATGGGATGATCTAATTCATAAGCTAAGCAAAAAGACTAGGGAAAAGATTGTTCCCTATCCTAGGTTTATATCTCTTCTCCTAGAACATATGGCACCTGAATATAGAGATGAGGAACTTACCATCAATCCCACATAAGTTTTCAGTGTTTATAACTTAACACTGAAGCCAAACCAACCTGAAGAACCTCCCTTCACTGACCACATGAAGGCCATCTGCAATCTAGATATGCATGTGGACTCCAAAGCTCCCAAATACTCTTCTCCAACTGAAGAGGTTCCCCAAGGCAAAAAGCCTGGAGCTAGAAGTAGACTCAAAAGAAAACAATCTTCAAAACACACATCTGAGTCCACCACTGAGGCATCCAAATCCTAATCTGGCCATTCAAAGAAGGAAACCAAGTCCAGTTCAGCCATAGACACAAGCCCAAGCCATCCTTTACCTCCCACACTAGCGGTTGGTGAAATGCATAAAAAGGCACAACAAGCAGCTGGTGGCCCAACATCTTTAGAGGACACCAATGAAGATGGAGCCCACCCTCAGCTCAGTAGTGGTATGTCTGCATTTCTTATAATTAAACATGCTTGATCAACTTCTTTCATTTTGCACTCTGAGTCTGCATCAGGAGATGATGCTTTAGCAGATTCCATAGCTGAAGCTGATCCTGGACTATCTGTTCCTAATGATTCCATATCTTCATAATAGTATATGGTTAAAGGAACCAAAAAACCATTCATTTGATCACTATTTACAGGGTCTAATCTAAGTGTTCTTATAGATAAAACCAAATCTGCTAGAGATGGGTTAAAAAATGCCCACACTGATTCAGGTGCAAGCAAGCAGTCAGAAGCTGATGAAATATCAAAGAAAGTAAAGCTGGAGGATTTATCAGATATCTTAAAAGACACAAAATCTGCCTTCTTCACTCCTGACTCCCCAACAGATGAACCAATTATTGTTTCAGATGAAAGTGAAGAAGAGGAAGCTAAAAAAGCTGAACAACCTCCAGCTACCTCTCAGGATGTCCCTGAAGACACTTCAGTCCCACATACTTCATCTCCAAGATCAGCTCAAATTCAAGAGTTAATGGCTCAGGTTCATTTACTTCAGTCTTAAAAGAAAGAGCTGAAACACCAAAAGGCAGTAGCTGAAGCTGCATCACTAAAGGCCAAGCCCTCATATCCAGACATCAACCAGCTCACTACTCTTCTGGTAACTTCTCTAAAACCTAAAATTGCCAAGCTCTTAGCCTTACATGACTTTGATAGTTGTTTACCAACTGAACTGAAAGAGCTCCCATCAAAAGTCACTGAATTAAGTGTGGAAATTAAAGAGCTCAAGCAGTATGTTAAAGACATGGAATTAGAGCTACCTGGGGATCTACAAGAGATTCCATCAAAACTGGAGACTTTCACTTCCATTATCTCCAGTCTCTCATCCCAGGTTGCTGACCTGAAGAACATTCAATGGGAACTTCCAATAAAGTTTTGCGATTTACCGCATCTAGTATCTTCAGTTCAGGAAAAGCTCAAGACTTTGGATTCTCTTCCAGTTTTTTTAAAGAAGGTTACCAATACCTTAAATAGGTTTACCACTATGGTGGAAAAAGCATCAGGAGCCACAACCACGAGTGTTCCTTTAGCAGAAAAAGCGACTGCTTCACCTGCTAAGGGGAGAAGGATGCTGATACAAACCTGAAAAATGAACTAGTTGATCTCTTAGGCATAGATATTGTCATACAATACTACAACAAGAAGTTACTCTATGAAAAATACTATGAGAAAATGAAGAAAAGAAGACAAAGCTCTAAGATTATCAACTGTGATGTTCTCACTAAAAAGGGCCCTATCTTACTGAAGGTATATAGGGAAGATGGGACAGCTGAAGTCATTGAAAATTTCAAAGTCAGTAACTTACAGCTGGCTGAATGAAGAGAGGTAGTACAAGCTTATCCTAATAGAAAAGAAAAAGGATGGAAAACCATCTATGAACTGATAAAGACAAGAATGGAATACCTTGAACGAACTGAAAAAGAGCTACATATTGACTTCAACAAATCCTTTCAAGAACAAGATCCTCTGGATGAGCTAAATGATTTAGCTAACAAGAAAAGAAAAAGAACTGGTGATTCAACAGACCATTCCAGGTCATCAAAGAAACACAAGACATCAAGTTCAACATAAAGAAGAGGTTCAGTGAGCAATAGGAACATCAAGTGTAATAATATTTTGTATTGACTTTACCTTTTGTAAAAGTAATGTAATGAAAGTTGAAATGAATGGTTATCAGTTTATGTTGTTCAATTTGTAGCAGATATGTAAAAAGAAGTTGTTTTGCTCACTTACAACTGATTTTAACTTAGGCTATTTGTATATTTAAATAGGGGGAGATTGTTGGGTTTAGTTCCTGAGCCCTTCAGTCTATTAGTAGATTTAAACATAAAATCCCCTAAGTTACTCAAGCTGAAGTAGTTTAGTTTGAGACGCTAAAGTTCCTTCAGCATCAGCTCTTCAGGTCCTTAGAAGATTAGGAAGTATCTTCACTTCAGTGTATGCAGCGGTACATAAACTGAAGAAGGCCCTTGGTTGGAGCTTCAGTTCAGCTTGGTTGACAATTCCAAGCTGAACATAGTCTATCTCCTAAACAAAAGCTGAAACACAAGTTTCACTTCTAGAAGGTTTACAAGGCGAGAAAAAGATTGCTTTATGCCAAAAGGAATAAAGCAATCTCCCTTGGAAAAGGTGGTTCTAAAGTCAACAAAGAAGTACATTTACTTTTCCTTAAAGGACTGTACCTGGTACTCTAAAGCATGTCAACATTTAATGTTATCTCAACCACCCATTAGATGTGTGACACGCATACTAGGTTAACTTGTAAACCCTAATCTCTTTGCCTATAAAAGGAAAGAGATTCTCAGAGTAAATGTTATCTCTTCCATTTAATGTGAAAACACATTGAAGAGTTCATTTATCTCTCAAACAAACTGACTCGTACCACTGAAAGCTGAAGCTTCAATTTTGGTCATAACGAGTTTGTTTTCTTAAACTCTTAACATAGGTTAAGGTTTAAGTTCGAAGGAGATAACACCCCAATTGTCATTCAACCACCTTGCTATTCCGCAAGCAAGGTGTGTCTTAGATTCTTTATTTGATTCTAATAAAAGTCTATACGTTGAAAAGTACTTCTATGTGTTTTAAACTTGTTCTTTATATTGTTTATATATATTTGTTTAAAACTCACTTTGTTGCTATAATAAGCACTTGTGGTTTTCCTAAAACACCACAGTTTCAAAAGTTGTTTATAAAAACTTTGAAAAACAATTTTCCAACTAAAAAACTTTTACAAACAGCCTCTAATAAGCTTAACACTTAAGCTAAACCTAACTAAATAACCCCAACCCATGCCAAAGCCTGTTTTGACCCATTTTCCATGTTAACCCAAACACTCCTTTATATTTCTGAAAATGGATTTTAACACTTTAAAAAGCTGTTTTAACTCACAATTCTTAAAGGGAATAGACAAATAAGCATTAAACAACCTAAATGAACAATAATAAGCAGGAAATAAGCACTCTAAAAAGCTAAAACAGATTAAGCTATAAAAAAAATCTAAAAATTGAGACTTAAAAGAGAGAATTGTAATTACCTTTGTCCAAGCTTTTACAAGGACTTTTTGACACCTCAAGGGCTTTCAGCTACAAGCTCTGGCTTATAAATAAGCCAGTGAATAAGCCAATAAGCTCTTCCAACTTTAGCTTATCTTCCAAGTGGCTTATTCTTGATTTTTTAAACAAAATCTTATAAAACTATAAACTATGAAGAGTTTAAGTTTAATAAGAACTTAAGAAGCTTACTATAAACGAGCTTATAGAAGCTTATTTAACAGGTATAAAGGTAATTATAAGTTGTTTGATACTAAATTTCATAAACTGTGTGACAATTCTCAAAAACTTCAACACTTAAATAAATGTATAAAAAGGTACAAGGAATCTTAGCAATAAAGCTATAAATAAAGCTAACAACATAAAAGAGACTTAATTTAAAGAAAAATAAAAACTTCTCCACTACTCTCTAAAATCGGCTCACATAGCCTCTTATTTATACTAAATCCTAAACCTTCAAACTTGCAAAGTGTTTTTCTTCTGTGAGAGGCTCCAAAGTGTTAATCCAAGCCATCCATAGTCCTTGTGCTTCTTTTAAAACCATCTTAGCCATTGGTTCGGCTACTTTTATGGGAAATTGGGAGATTGCCAACATGGCAAGGCTTCTCTTTTGGTGGGAAAGATAGTGGAGGAGGGGGGAAGTGATTACCCATGGTGGTGGTGATAGTTTACAGGGTAAAAACGAGGTTGCAAACCCGTGAGTTGTGTTGGGGGGAAACAATGGCGGGAAAAACTGTTTGAGTATAACAGGCTAAAAGTTTTAAGGTTTTGCCACTTTTGGTCCCTAAATGTGATAAGAGGTGTTGCACCACACGTCCTTGTTATGTATTAACTTTGAAAACTTGGCAAGAACACCCCCTGAGGGTTATATAACAAATTGCACCACAAGTCCTTGCGTGTACAAGTTTAGTGGACTTGGCAGCTTTGGCCCTTGGGGTTTTTCTTTGCCACTTTGGCAGTTTTAACCCTCTTCTTTGTTTTGTGTAAATATAACTTAGGGAATTGGCAATTTCAGTCCCTATAGTTATATTTTTTTTCTTCTTTGACTTTCTTTTGACTTGACCATGTAGATTGTTTTTGTTTGACTATTGACATTTGAACCAGTTGACTTTTTCAGTTGACTTTTTGACGTTGATTTGACTTTATCGGCATCGATTTGGCTTTGTCTTCACAGTCTTTCCATTCCATGTTTTGTGGTTTGTCGATTTGGCTTGTTTTTCATCCCTTTTCTTAAATTATCCGTTCCTAGCGATAATAACAATTAGCAAAACAAGCATATATTTGGCCTTTTAAGTCCGTTTTTGGTTATTTTAGCTCGTTTTTAAAGGTAAAAGGTATGTGTAATTAAACACATACCAATACAAAAGCTATGTTCTGTGTGCTTGAACTTGAGCTAGACATCCCTTTCACTTCTGGTTCATACACCTTGAGGTTGTTGTAGAGATCATCCATGCTCAGTGTATCCAAATCAGCTTTATTCCTCCACACAACAGCATGTGTGTTCCACTCAGGTGACAAACTTCTTAATAACTTTGGTTAAACATCTCTTGTGAAAGCTGTTTCATCCGAAAGCACCAACTTGGAGGGGGGGACGCGTCACAAGCATACCGAGCCTATCAAAAGTTTGATTAAGCATCTCTGAGCTTCAAACATTAGTCTGCGTTACGTCACCTGTGACTGTGTTGCATTCTTTAGGAGGTGCGGCGGTGTTGTAGATGGTGACAATTCCGCCGTCGACGGGGAATTTTAGCATCCCGTGGGCCGTGGATGGGACCGCGCGTATCGCTGAGATCCCTGGTCTTCCGATAATGCCATTGTATGGGGATGGTGATCTGATCACCATAAAATTCATCCAGGCTGTCGTGGAGTGCTCCTTATTGCCAACTATAACTGGTAATCGTAGTTGCCCCATGGGCCATATCTTTTCTCCCGTGAAGCCAGTCAACGACGTCGTGGCCGGGTTTAACTGACTTTTTACTTCAGGGCGCAGTCTTTGGAAGCAATGTTCGTACAGTATGTCCGCAGATGCTCCTCCATCGATGTACATGCGGTGGATGTCATGACCCGCTGCATTTATCTCAATGGTAAGTGGCTCCACCACTACGTTGTCCGTAGTCAAAGTGGGGAAGGAGATGGTACCTCCCTGCGAAAATTTTTGACTGACTTTTTGCTTAGTTTTCCGCTGCCATGGTTGCACCATATAGATGGTGTCAGCCTTGTCTCTAGGTGCGTCTTTTTTGCCTCCGCCCCTTTGTTTATCTTTCCCTTCCTTGATGTTCTTCACCAGGTGATCCAATCTGCCCTCCTTGACCAATTTGTCAATTAACTGGCGCAGTTGGACACATTCATTGGTAGTATGACCCTTCTGCCTATGATACTCGCAGTATCCATTCCCCGCGCGTTGCTCTTCCGGAGTGCGCATTGGAGGTGGTTTTGGGAAGTTTGAGCCTTCTGTTGCGAGTATCTCCTTTGGGGTCATTGTCAGTGGGGTGTACTTGTCGTTCCCCCGATGTTCTTCACCAGGTGATCCAATCTGCCCTCCTTGACCAATTTGTCAATTAACTGGCGCAGTTGGACACATTCATTGGTAGTATGACCCTTCTGCCTATGATACTCGCAGTATCCATTCCCCGCGCGTTGCTCTTCCGGAGTGCGCATTGGAGGTGGTTTTGGGAAGTTTGAGCCTTCTGTTGCGAGTATCTCCTTTGGGGTCATTGTCAGTGGGGTGTACTTGTCGTTCCCCCGCCCACCCCTCTGACTGCGGTAGCTGTTGTTGCGACTGCTACTCTGGTCGTTGGATTGTCTCCTGGAGTGTTCCTGTGACCTGTTGTTTGAGTAGCCTTTCCTGCTGTCCGCGGCGGCGGCTTCCCCTTGAATGAAGGACCTTGTACGTTTCATCAATTCATCAAAGGTTTGGGGGACCCTGTCATTCAGCCTTTTGATAAGCTCTGGGTTATTTATTCCATTCATAAACCCTGAGATCTTGAGAATTTCGGGACACGCCTTGACGTGTATGCATTCGTCCTTATAGCGCTCCATGTAGACGCTTGTGGACTCCCCTTGGCGCTGTTTTACCCTGGCAAGCTCAACAGGGTTCTTGGCACACTTCTTCCTTTGAGTAAAATTCAAGCGGAATGCCCTCCGCAACTCTTCAAAACCATCAATGCTTCTGCGTGGTAGTTTGCTGAACCAGTTCCGCGCGTTTCCTACTAATGTGGAATTGAACATGTGGCACCACACGGGTTGTGGCCAGTTTTCAATGGTGGCCGCCGATTCGAAGATTTTTAGATGGTCATCAGGATCACCTGTCCCATCATAAGTTTTCACATTAGCGGGCATGCGCCTTCTCTTATCCTCCGAGAAATCACTAATGCGCCGCGCAAAGGCGTCGACCTTTTGGCGACGCCATGGAAGAGACATGTCTTCGTCTTCACGGTATCTGTTCTTGGATTTCCAGTGTCCTGTTTCTGCGTCCTCGTTGTCCGAGGTGTCTTCTGAGGACACGCTTACTCGTCTGCGGCGCTTGCGCCGACTATCCTCGGAGTCCGAACTTGGAGGACTTTCACTCGAGGAGCGCCTTTGTCCAAGCCTGCTGTGAACATCGCGATTGCCCAGCCTATCGTGAACGCTGACGCGCCAGTCATTGTTTTCATGATCGCTTAAGTTCTGCAGGTTAGCTGTTTGAGTGCCCGAAACTTGTTTTCCGATTCTACCAAATACTGGAGGTCGACGGTTATCCTCTCTGCGCCTTTCCTTTCGGTGGCGCGGTGGAGATACTTCGTCCTCCGGACCAAAGTTAAGTCGGGCCTGTAGGTTCTGGCTTGATCTCTTTTTTGTTTCCTCTTGCATGAGGGCGACCAAAGTCTCGTAGTTCTGAGATACGAAATCACTCGGCGCCAGTTCAGTCGCGACCCCTTCCAGTGTGAGGTTGTCAGCCCCTAACTCGGGGCCCTTGTTTCGAATGGGTGGGGGTGGCGGCTCGGTGCTATTCGTCCCTGGCGCCGTTTGAGGAGGGGTGGTGAAAGCAACACGCTGTAGATCTTCCGTGCTTGTGATTGTGGCGGTTGGCTGGGTTGTCCCCAGGGATGGTCCCGTCGCTGGGAAGACCAGATCATGTGGCGCATTGGTGCTTCCAGAGGCCTGCTTAGAGACCTGTTTAGAGGCTTGGTCGCTCTGCTTCTTCGCCTGCGGAGTCCGCTGGGTAAAGTTTCCTTGCTTTGTCATTCTAGATTTTGGCAGTGTTCTTAGTGTCTGGTCCCACGGATGGCGCCAATCTGTTGATACAAAAGTTGGACGATCCTTGATTAGATCCGGATTAGGGGTAATACGGATCTGTTAGGCTCCAGTTCCTGTATCAATTGAGTCTTGATGTATGAGACCTGCGCACTAAGGAAACAAAGCACCGTTAGGCTTACCGTGGGATTGTCTCCCACGATTATCCTCCGGCGTGTGAGTAAGTAATCGGTTTTAGGATTTTAGTAGAAAGTTAGGGTTATGAGAGCATACCTTGGATGAGAGCCTAGGTGCCCCTTATATTCTCACCAAACCCTAATGGGCTTTGTCCCATTAATTAGGTGAATAACCAAGAGGCCCCACCGTTTATTTTAATAACTAGTGGGCCCCTCTCCTGATCATAACTCGTTCGTAACGGGTGTTATAAATACCTGCGCGCGTGTGCGCCGGTTGGACCTCATGGGCCTAAATCCTTGTCGTGATAGCCCATATGTTATGGGCTTCCCCGTAGGCAGTATCGTTTGGGCCTTGGAAGTCTGTTTATTGGGTGTTTGCTTGGCATTGTTCATCAGTCGGGTGTAAATTGTATTCGTAGGGTCGGTGTTCATGACCGAGGTTGGACTCTATGTCATCTGTTTGAAGGTAGATTAGAATAAGCTAGAAACCATAAGGATCCTAGAGCTTTTTAAAAATATGCTCAAAGTTAGCCATTTGCCTGTTTGGGTATGCAGTTTTTTTATAGTGCTTATTTGAAAGTGCTTATTTGAAATCCTTAGCTTATGGCTTGCTTATTTCCAGTTAAATTTAGCTTAATAGGTCAGTTTTTGTCTAATAAAAGCTTATTCAGTCCTTGTTTTAGCTTATTTTAGTTTTTAGCTTATTAAGTTTTGTAAAAAGTAAAAAAAAAGGTATTTAAGTACTTTCTGTCTATTTTAAGCTCATTTAATGGCTAATTGATTAGCTTTTAGAAAAGTTGTTTTCACAAAAATAGCTTATTATAAGCTGTTTTACAACTTTGCTTTTTAGGTTTTTACAAAATAAAAAAAGGGGAAACCAAGAAAGTCGGGGGTGAGCAAGACTCGAACCCCCGACCTCAACTTAGCCTCTACCCTTTTTATAACACTCCACACACAAACACATTAACCACTGCGCCCTTGGGACTTTTACGTCCTAAGGTGCGTAGTTTATTCTTTTACCACATTTTTACGTTTTGTTATAGAAAAGCACTTCGAGTGCTTAAAAGCTTTTTCCCGGCTTATTAAGTTTAGCAATTTAGGATTTCTTATTTATTTCTGCATACTGCTTATTATTAGCTATTTTTAGAAAAAAATTAGGATTTTTAGCTTAAAGTTTTACATTTTTCATGAATTAATTTTGTTATAAACTTTAAAAAATCATAAAAAATAGAAAAATAATCAAAAAAAATTCTTTTTTATAAAATTTTCTTTTATCATATTCTAGGCTTAGGTTGAAATTTACTTTCGTAGGGTTAATATTTTGAAAATTCACTTTTTAAAGAACGGGATTCGATCCCCGTTCTCGTTTTCTTCGTTTTTGGCTTAAATTACTCTCGGTTTAGAATTTCCTTAGCTTTTTACTTTTAAATAGTTAATTAGAATTAGAAAAAGTTTAGAAAAGTATTTAGGGTTTAATTTCAGTGTTCTAGCTTATTTGTCGTGTTTACTTTATTTCCCGTTATCGTTTTTTTCGTAGTTAGGTTTAATTGTGCCTTTATTTGCTCACTATTAGGATTTTAGAAAACAAATCATCTTCGAACCAATTCAAGTCATTGTCCAAATAACAAACGAGGTCTCAATTTCATAAGTCTTTGGGAAAACGACCCGGTAATCACTTACCGGTTAAACGTGTAGTATTTTTTGTAAGATTTTTCCTACTACCTTTGTCCTCAAGGGTAGTTTTGGAATTTTCTATACTTCGGATATTATTACGTATTAAAACTATATACACCACGCTGCAATTTCGGTGTTGTTTGGGCGTAGGCTAAGAGTCTGAGATGGAAACATATAACGCTTATTCATATAGCTAGAATACTAGGATCACCAATAGAAAGCCATGTTTCGATCTATGGTTAAGTGGATAGGTAGACTAAGACGGTGACTTAGGATTACACATAACGTCCTGTTTCCATAGGTAGTTAAGTGGGCGTGGACTACTAGTATATGAATTTCCATTAAGCAGTAAGTTGGTAAAGCCTCCATGAGCTAGGATTCAATATAACCACCAATATAGTTTCCTAGATAGATTATAATCAACGTTGTGAGCTTTATGCGGGTTTAGGTTAATTATGACAGGATTAACTAGCAACAAACCTCAAGTCTAGGGAGAAGATCCATCTAACTTTGGAATGATAACCAATGAATTAATACAATCATTGCATGAATAGACAATTAAGGCATATTATTAGATTAAACTGGCTAATACGTTTTCCTTACATTTGACCACTTCTCAATCTTTTGTTAATCACTTGTGTGCGTTATTTGTCATCCCCTTAGGATAATTAGAACTAAACTCGTACCATTCTCTTAGGCTGAAACCCCTATTTTGCGTTAGTTTAGGTTTAATTAGAATAATTAGGTTAGATTAGTACTAAACCTAGATAACCAGTATAATTAAGAGTTAACTTCCACTCTTAGTGATCGATACCCTACTTACCACAAAACTCCCATCTGACCGGGTACACTGCCTGTTAAAGTGTTGTTTTTGGTAAAGTCGACAAAATATAAATATAAAACTTGAAACATAGATTACAACCACACAACGACATATTAACTGTCTGATATAGCAGCAGTTTTAGTTAGCTTTCTCGTTTAGTTTTCTAGAATAGTTTTACTTCGAATTATGTCTTTTTTCATGTACTGTTTTCAGGGAGCCTCCTTACCCGTTCAATTACCCTATGAGGAGGTTAACTATGGAAGAAATATTAGCTAAATTCATTGATGAAGGTAAACATGAACATGAGGAGATGGAAATATTCATTAAAGAATTTAGAACCACCAACGAGCTTTTGTTAAAAGAACAAAGCAACTTATTGAGTGAGCTCAAAATCGAGGTAAACAAATTGTCAAATGTTATAAGTAATGTTTTGATTCCAAAAAATGAAGTCAAAGGAGTGACAACTAGGGGAAGAAAGATGACGTCTAAAGCCACCCCTAGTAAAGAAATTAATGAAATTGGAATCAACAAGAATGAACCTCCTAAATTTGAACAAGATGTGCAGGAAAAGCCGCATGATGATGATGTGGAAAATAAATCTTTGATTATTCCTGAAAGAACTACTCAACCATCAGTAAAACCACAACAATTATCTATTCCTTTCCCAAACCGGGTGAGAAAAGAAAAAGAAGAAGCACTACAACGAAATTTTTTGAAGAAACTAAAACAACTCAATATTAATATTCCGTTTATCGAAGCCCTAGTGCAAATACCAAAATACGCTAAATATCTGAAGAGTTTACTGATGAATAAATCCAGACTTGAAGAAGCTTGTACGAAGACAATGAACGAAAGGTGCTCAACTGTCTTGCTCAACAAACTGCCATTAAAAGAAAAAGACCCCAGGAGTTTCACTATCCCTTGTCAAGTATTGGAGAAACATGAGGTAGCAGAACACTTGGCGGCAGATCACTTATCTAGGTTTGAGAATCCGCATATGGAGGTGTTAATTAAGAGGGAAATTGCTGATAAATTCTCCGACAAGCATTTAATGATGCTAAAATCCAAGTTTAATAACGATGAACCATGGCATGTAGATTTTGTTAATTATATTGTTGGAAAGGTTGTTCCCCCAAATTGGACCTTCGAAAAAAGAAAGAGGTTTTTCTCGCAAGTCAAGACTTACTTCTGGGAAGAACCTTATGCATTTAAACTGTGCGCGGTGTTAGGAATTCACTTTATGTGACGACATTTACAGAATTACCATTGTTTACCATATCACCACACACAGGGACTAGTATAGTCAACATAGGATTCTTATGTAATGTGTGGTGGTATAAATACCCATCTATGGCTTCCATAGAGGGGTTGAGTCTTTTGTATCTTCCATTTTTATACATCTTATTTTACATTTAACTTTCTCTCTCTACTCTCTCTCACTAAAATGGCTATCATGTGGTTTGACTCACCAAGACCACCGGATCATAGTTTTCGTGTTTCTTTCAATTGGTATCAGAGCCATAGAGTGGTGTGTTTAGTTTTTGTGTTTGTCTTTTGATTTGTGTTTAAAACCTTTATAAAGAACAAAATCTTGATTTAAAATTTTTCGGCTTAAAAACCTTAAAGTTGTCATTTTTCTTGTTCCTATAGGGTTAGTAACACTAGTTGTACAAGATTTTTTGCAAAAAACCAATCAAAAATGTGTCTTTTTAAGTTTTGAAAATTTGGGTTTCGTCTCAGTTACAACCGAACTAGTCTTGTCTGTTGGAACCGAACTAGTTTGTTTGTGTTGGAACCGAACTAGTTAATTTTAGTTGGAACCGAACGAGTTGTTATTAGTTGGAACCGAACTAGTTGATTTTAGTTTGAACCGAACTAGTTTTTCTTCAGTTGGAACCGAACTAGTTTGCTTCTGTTGGAACCGAACTAGTTGTAATCACTTGGTACCGAACTAGTGAACCGAACTAGTTTACTCCTTTGTCAACCGAACTAGTGAATCGAACTAGTTTACTCCTTTAACAACAAACTAGTTTACTCCTTTGTCAACCGAACTAGTGAACCGAACTAGTTTACTCCTTTGACAATCGAACTAGTGAACCGAACTAAACAAGATTTTTTATCAACCGAACTAAACTAACTTCTTTGACAACCGAACCAATCAAGTTCTTTGAGAACCGAACTAGTCACTTTCCAATTAAAACCTATCAACTCAAATTTCTAAATTATACGGTTATTTCTTTGACTTGTAAAATCCCGTGAAACATTAACTTGTTTTCCCGGTTTTGTCGAGAATTGTAAAATCCCGTATAGTTTTAAAAATCACTTCAAGACTCGACAACCACATAATCAAACATAATTTCTTTCTACCACCGATCAATCAATTAGTAATCTTGTTGATACCACGTTATCAATGACGACTCTTGTTGATAAATCACTTCTCTCGGGTGGTGACAATAAACCACCGATGCTTGAAAAACATTTGTATGATTCATGGAAAAGCGGAATGGAACTTTATATGATGAATAGACCACATGGTACAATGATCCTTGCTTCCGTTGAGAAAGGTCCACTCGTCTGGCCATCAATCACAGTGGATGGTGTAACAAGACTTAAGGAATATACTGAGCTCACCCCTGCAGAAGCCATTCAAGCTGATTGTGACATCAAAGCAATTAATATCATTCTCCAAGGCCTTCCAACAGAAATCTATGCTCTTGTGAGTCAACATCGTGTAGCCAAGGATCTTTGGGAGAAGATTAAACTGCTCATGCAAGGAACGTCGTTAACAAAGCAAGAACGAGAGTGTAAGTTGTACGATGAATTTGATAAGTTCACTTACAAGAAAGGAGAGTCGTTACACGAGTACTACTTGAGATTCACACTGCTACTCAATGATATGAACATCTACAAGATGCCACTGGAGCAATTTCAAGTTAATACCAAGTTTCTGAACACACTTCCTGATGAATGGAGCAAATTTGTTACTGATGTTAAGTTGGTCAAAGACTTGCATACTACCAATGTTGATCAGCTTCATGCTTACTTGGAACAACATGAACGACATGCAAATGAAGTTCGTTTGATGCATGAACGTAACTCCGATCCTCTTGCTTTAGTTGCATCTCACCAAATAACACAGTCACCTTATCAAACTCATCAACACACTTACCAAAACACTCAACTTCAACCACCAGCTTCAACATATCCATCTCCACAGTATGGTTCACCTTATCAGTCTCAACAATACTCAACTCATCAATCATCAACACCTCTTTCAGTAACTTACCCATCCAATGATTTTCAATCATCAATTCACCACAACGTTTATTCTCCATCATCATCCATCCCTCAATTGGAATATCCTCCCCAAATTAACCAACAATCTGAATTTTCCCAACAAGACTCCGGTCTAATTGTTCCAGTGTTCCAGAAAGGTGATGATCCCATTGATGCCATCAATCACATGATGTCGTTTTTCTGACGAATAAATCCAGACTTCAAGAAGCTTGTACGGAGACTATGAATGAAAGGTGCTCAGCTCTCTTGCTCAACGAACTACCATTAAAAGAAAAATACCCCAGGAGTTTCATTATCCCTTGTCAAGTGTTGAAGAAACATAAGGAATCAGAAGACTTGGCCGCAGATCACTTATCTAGGTTTGAGAATCCGTATATGAAGATGTTATCTGAGAGGGAAATTCCTAATAAATTCTACGACGAGCATTTAAATATAGGATTCTTATGTAATGTGTGGTGGTATAAATACCCCTCTATGGCTTCCATAGAGGGGTTGAGTCTTTTGTATTTTCCATTTTTATACATCTTATTTTACATTTAACTTTATCTCTCTACTCTCTCTAACTAAAATGGCTATCATGTGGTTTGACTCACCAAGACCACTGGATCATGGTTTTCGTGTTTCTTTCACACGGATAATATAATAAGAAGATATGTGGCTGGAAGCGAAACCCTTGAAATTCTGGCACATTGTCATTCGAGACCTACTAATGGGCATCATAGTGCTAATGTTATTGCAAAGAAGGTTTACGAGTCTGGATTTTATTGGCCTAGTGTCTTTAAGGATGCTAATGAGTACGTAAGATGATATGATACATGTCAAAGATAAGGAAACATATCTTCAAGGAATGAAATGCCTCAAAATAACTTTCAGGTATGCGAAGTCTTTAATGTTTAGGGATTAGATTTTATGGGTAATAAATACATATTAGTGGCTGTCGATTATGTGTCCAAATGGGTCGAAGCTTAAGCATTACCTACGAATGATGCGCGTATAGTGGTTAAGTTTTTAAGAAGTTTATTTGCTAGGTTTGGAGTTCTCAAAGCTTTGATTAGTGATAGAGGGATACATTTTTGTAATTCCCAGCTTGAAAAAGCTTTACAAAGATATGGTGTGACTCAAAGATTATCCATGGCATATCACCCTCAATCTAATGGACAAACTAAAGTTACTAACAGGGCTATTAAGCGTATCCTAGAAAGATCAATGGGGTACAATCTTAGAGATTGATTGGAAAAACTTAACGATGCATTGTTGGCATTTAGGACAACCTACAAAACACCGACAGGGTGTACACCTTTCAGACTAGTTTATCGGAAAGCATGCCATTTACCCGTAGAGATCAAGCATAAAGCACATTGGGCATTGAAACAATGTAATATGGATCTAACGCTTGCTAGCGAAAGTCTTCTTATCGAACTTAATGAGTTAGCCAAATTGAGAGATGGTGCTTATGAGAATACTAGAATTTATAAAGAACGGACCAAGAAATGGCATGATTTTAGACTTCGTGGTGACAAACATTTTAAGGTAGGCGACAAGGTGCTACTTTATAATTCTCGTCTGAAGATGTACCCTGGAAAACTTAAGTCGAAATGGAGCGGTCCAAACATTGTTAAAACGGTATATCCATATGGGGTTGTAGAAATCATTGACAAGAACGAGTTTAACTTCAAAGTCAATGGACAACGATTGAAGAAATATTACGAAGGTAACATTGACAAAGAGGATGATGAAGTTATAGAGTTCGAGAATGGTGTAACGTGAGGCTGAAGGGAGTCTAACTTAAAGACTCTCACAAAAACAAAAGTGCTTCACGGGAGACAACCCGGAATGTATTTTCTTATCTAGTATCGAGTCTGTCTTCCCAGGTTGTCAATACAGTGTATCCAGATCCGTTGGATACGGTGTATCGACCTAGCCTGGATGTTATCCCTTTAATTTTCCGCATTTATTAACTTTACTGTCAGATATGTCAATACGGCGTATTCATACCATGATACGGCGTATTTGACTTCTGACCAGTACTTAGGATTTTTCTTACACGACTCAATACGGCGTATCCTGAAACATGGATACGGCGTATCATTTCCTGTACAGTTTAGTTTTATTTATTATTAACCGTAGATACCGAGATAGGATTTTGCATGGTTTTCCTATATTTTATACAGGACCTCGCTGGAAAGAAATCGACAACGTTAGGGGAGTATTTATAAATCTGGAAATCTCAAAGTGTTGGAGTCTTGAAATCTCAAGACGGCTGTTCAACACATTCTTGCTCATGTTACCGAGAAAAATATCAGGGGAGTTTCTCATTCTAATTCTTTTAATTCCCGATTTTAATGTTTTATCTATACAACAAGGACATTGTATAATTCAAGTGGGAGGGTGGGAATTAGAATGTATACTTGTTCTAATTTTCACACTAAAACTAAAATGCTTAAATTATGCTCAAATTTAATTTTTTTTTTCAAGCATGCTTTTGTGAAATTACTGGTTACATAACCCGCAAACAATAACCCTTATTAGATATTGTCAGAATTTAACCTTATCCGTTTCCAAATTTTTACCCAAATTCCACACAAATATGAGTGTGTCGGTGATGTTGTAGACTTTAGAACTTGGATTGGTATATCTATTGGAGATCACAGTGATGAGTACTATGGATTTAGATGGAGTAACTTGTTTAAATTGGAAAAAAATTTAGGATTACACCCAAAAAGCCTATACATGTTATTTATTAACTAACTACACTGGTTAGTTAAATCCCATATAAACCCTTTGTTTACTCTCATTATGCGAGTAAGATCCCCTAGAAAAACCTGTACAGCCAATCCTTTAGGAATAACACCAACTATTCGTTTCGTTACACCTTTACACCTTAGCCTACCCTGTTAGATTAAGTCCATTTATCAGTTGCTATTGCCTACCAGAGTATAGAATGTATTTCACCTAGTCTCGTGTCATTTTTATCCCATCATTAATCTTTGGACGGTTAGATAAATTTGCACATTGCAAATGCGAATGTATAAAGTAGTCAAAACTCATGTATTTTTACTACCATCACAATAATTGGTACGTCCGAAGAATGAAGAATCATGGAGGAAATTATTCGGAGTTATTGTGATCGTAAAGATGGTGAAATTACATTGAGATTCGTAGTTATGTATTGTAAAAAAACAAAAAAAATTAGAAAAATCGCAACAAAAAAAGGAGGAAAGTTTGGAAATAATCATTTCGCAAAAGCATACACCGAAGGAATTATATGAAGGATCGATTATTCAATGATACGTCTTATATGTCAACGATGTAAAGTTTTGTATAAAGTGGTAGATATCGCCACTTATCTTGTAAAAGTATGTAAAGTATGGGATGAATGGGAAGTTAACCGTTACGGAAACGCCAGCTTAGGTTGTTGTTTTTGATCTATGATCAAGACGTTTGCGTAAATAGTTGTGTCTTTTTCATGGTAATGGTCGAGAAAAGTGTCTAGAAACTTGTACCTTATTTGTTTGGACTTAATCTATTTGTTTCGTGAATTTTATTTAACAACAATTTATTTTCTTTCCTAATCATTAACCTTGGGTTTTACTCGAATAAGGATGTGATCGAGTCATGCATGTCATTTTCGTCGTTACGGCCATGTATACGTGATTTAGCTGCCTTGTTGTTTTATAACTTTTGGTGAAAGTTAGAAGATCCACACCCTATATCATTCTTCATCATAACCCTTGGTTAAACTCGAATTAGGATGTGATCGAACACACATGTTTATTCCATCGTTACGGCCATGTATGTATTATTCAGCTGCCTTGTTGGTGTGGTACTTTTGGTGAAAGATTGTTAGAATGATCAACCCTAAGCCTTATTATAAAAACCCATTTTACCTTTATAAACTTGTTACTCCTTAGCTCTAGTGATAGAAATGTGTATCCTTGTCAAGCTTATGATAGAAAACTCTTCACGGCCGAGCAATTGAGCGAATTAGTTACATGTTACCACATAGACTAGTTGAGTGATTTGAGTGTTTTCATCTTCCTATTTCGTGAGGTGTTTGGTTGTGTACTTGTAATTGATCAAATAAATGCTTAACGGAAAAAATCCTTAGGGATACATTTTCAAAAACTCCTAAAGGCTGCTTGAGGACAAGTAGGATTTAAGTAGGGGGATATTTGATGACATCAAATAACATCACTTTTATAGCATCATTTATTCCATGTAAATAACCCATTTTGTATGATTATTGCAAGAATTGTTACTTAATCGTTTGTATTTGAGAATTGTAGTAATTATGGAGTACTTCGTAAAGATTAGTAAAAACACATGCATTCTAGAGCTTAAATGAAGAAATATAAAGAATATTGTCCTGACATCCAATACGCCGTATCCATCAAGGAAGATACGGCGGATACGTGCCTACACTTCACAAGAGACCACGAAGAATTGAAGTCCAATTCGTCGTATCCAGTAGAATTCCATACGCTGTATTCAATATAAAGTAATAAAATGTTCTGAAAGATATCGAACGTGGTCCTTACTCCAAGAAATCCCCAATACGCCATATCATACGCCGTATCCTACATCGCCTGATATGGCGTATTGATTCTTTTCCAAACTCTAAAAATACAAAACCCTAAACTCAGTTGTAGACATGCTTTTTACCACCAAGTCCGATTTTTAGAAGATCTATGAAGCCGTAAAGGACCTGTAAAGTGGTCCAATCGATGGGAAAAATCTTGTAATCTCTACACTCCACTATACATGTTCGGTTAGTATTATGTTTAATTGTTCATCTATGATTTTGTGTATTGTTACAAAGACTATCGGCTAATACATTTAGGTATTAACCATGTTTATGATAATATAATGTTTTGGTTTATCTTTATATCGATTGTTCTTTATTCATTGGATGTCGATTATGTTTATTATTTCATACCCGTTTATGTACTTAATTATGTGTTTTCCCTATCATTCAACTGGGTCTAGTCCTACATATTTAATGAACTACAACTTATGTGTTGTTTGGGCATAGGCTAAGAGTCCGAGATGGAAACATATAACGCTTATTCATATAGCTAGTATACTAGGATCACCAATAGAAATCCCTGTTTTGATCTATGGTTAAGTAGATAGGTAGACTAAGATGGTGACTTAGGATTACACATAACGTCCTGTTTTCATAGGTAGTTAAGTGGGCGTGGACTACTAGTCTATGAATTTCCATTAAGCAGTAAGTTGGTAAAGCCTCTATGAGCTAGGATTCAATATAACCACCAATATAGTTTCCTAGATAGATTATAATCAACGGTGTGAGATTTATGCGGGTATAGGTTAATTGTGACAGGTTAACTAGCAAAAAACCTTGATTCTATAGAGAAGATCCACCTAACTTTGGAATGATATACCACGAACGAATTAATACAATCATTGCATGAATAGACAATCAAGGCATATTATTAGATTAAACTGGCTAATACATTTTACTCACATATGACCACTTCTCAATCTTTTGTTAATCACTTGTGTGCGTTATTTGTCATCACCTTAGGATAATTAGAACTAAACTTATATCAGTCTCTCAGGCTGAAAACCCCCCTTTTGCGTTAGTTTAGGTTTAATTAGAATAATTAGGTTAGATTTGTACTAAACCTAGATAAATAAAATACCAGTAGAATTAAGAGTTAACTTCCACTCTTAGTGATCGACACCCTACTTACCTCCCATCTGACTGGGTACACTTCCCGTTAAAGTGTTATTTTGGTAAAGTCGGCAAAATATAAATTTAAAACTTGAAACATAAATTACAACCACACAATGACACATCATCAACTATGCTTAATTCATGAAGAATCATGAATATGATGGGAGTAGTTGCCTGAGATCTTGCTAGGGTAGACATAAAACTCCAAGATCACCTAAAAATGCCTTGGTCATGAACGTACATGTTACATATATGTACTTTCACCTTATACCCTTACACGTGATTCACAATGCTTGTTATTACCTGAATCACCATTGCTTACTTCTGACTTGCATGTTGTTGTGTTTACATTACATGTCGCCTTACATGCTTGCCCTATTCCTATTATCTAACCACCATTCCCCATGCTTGCCTTACATCTTTGCCTGGCATACCTAATATATTGCTATAAGTACTTATGTTCTATTTACCTACTACATATACATAAGTAAATCTATGATGTTAATTTCGATTAATTTATTTTATAAGATTACTTATACACCTATTGTGTTATCATAGATCGATGTCTTCCTCATCAGCCCCTACTGACACACAGGCCATCTCATCCACTAGCGGAGCTCGAGGCTCCCCAGTATACACTCCCTCTCCTAACGACCCCTACATGCTAGTGAGACAGGCCTACTCACCCACTGCTCAAGACACTGAGTCTGAGCCATGCGAGGACCCCTCAGAGACAGAGGAGCCCTAGCTATTATCCCCTACATCAGCAACCTTCATCACCTGACTACACCTCAGCTACCCCTCACACTAACGATGAGTCAGATTACTTCGAGACTTCTAAGACTAGGGTCACGTCACCACACTCTACTACTCCACCAGCAGATCCTATTTCACCACTATCTCCTCAAAGGCCACTACTAACCCAGACAGCATCTACCTATATACCTTTACAATCATTCTACTACCGCAGTACTACACGGATGGCTGTGCGTACACAGCCCACCTTGTCACCTAGCTACTCAGCCAAGTTGACAGAGGCGATGGGACAATCACCTTCTTCATTCTGTAAGAGGTACATATCCTCTTACGAGACCTCTTTATCATCATCATCCCGGCATCATCACCAACTCTTCTTCTACGGAAGAGATACCGAGGTACTTCTAAGCTTATAGAAGATATAGAGATAGAGGGTACGGAGTCGAAGGACGAGGGTACCGACTCGAAGGATGAGGAGACTACACCAGAGGGTCAGCAGCTGGCTATCCCGACTGAGGATACAGCCAAGGATGAGCCATTAGGTTTGGGTTACAGGGCAGCCGGACGTTGTGCCCTTGAGCGATCTAAGGACACTGTTCCTAGTACTTACGAGGTAGGACAGAGTTCCAGGTCTACACCAGATCATCAGCTAGAGACGGCAGGCGAGACTCCCATACAGACCCATGCTAGGTTACCTATCCATACTACATGGGAGGACCCAGAGGATGGTTCCATTTACATGGACATCATGTGCGACATATCTCTAGTATCCTCACCGGTCAGAGCCTCGCCAGCACTAGTTAAGACCCCACCATCATCAGTTGGGACACCAGCATCACTAGAGTGGTCCCCAGAGTCCCCATCGGTGTCACCAGTTATTCCTTCACCGGTAGCTTCTCCAGCACCAACTACAGTACTAGGCGAGGATGTCCTACAAGAGATTGGGGCACAACTCAAACTCCATGGGAGTGTACTCCACACACATTGCGAGCATCTAGATGCACTACCACCTAGCCGCTTTGAGGGTTATGATAGAGATGTCATTGAGTTATTTTCTAGGTCATAGGCAAGTCGCGAGGAGATCCATTCTCAGTATTTCAGGCTTAGGGGCTTGGAACGAGGGCAAAAGGAGACTGGGATTACCATTGGTGCCTTATGGTGGCTGATTTTGTCACTTGAGGCCTGGGCAGGGTACCCAGACGCCTAGAGAGGACCTTTGTGGCAGACTAGATATGAGGGTCGAAGAGAGATTTACAACTTACAGAGGCAGCACGCAGCAGATCAGCGTGAAATGCAGGAGTTGAAGGACCGTATTGCCGCACTTGAGCAGAGGATGGATCGTAGAGAGGAGTAGTCTAGGTTGACATAGCTAGGATTAGCATGTATCACACTAAACTGAGTAGTTTCAATTAGTGGTAGACTTATCTTGAGTTTGTAGTTTTCTTTTATCGATAGAAAAGTTCTGGATCACACTAAACTTAGTAGCTTCAATTAGTGATAGGCTTATCTTGGGTTGTAGTCTTCTTTCATTAGTAGGAAATTTGTGTACGAAACTATGGATCTGTAGTCATTGGTAGTTCTTTTTACTTGACTTGTTGTGTTTATGTTTAAGTGTGCCATCTATCCCTACTCATTTATGATATGACGTACCACTCCTCATGGAAATCCTTATACGCTTTTTCACTTCTTTTCGTTACAACCATTTCGGACAAATCGATTTACTTGGATAAGACTTACCTGAATAAGTTTGTGGACGACATCTTGATTTTACTTCTGAAGTATAGAAGAACGCGTGAAAATCCCTTAGAGGAACCTCTTAGTGCAATATAGGAACCTAACATATGACAACATAAGTGATTAGAATTGCTTAGTAACTTTGACTATAAACACCAACACTACCTTAGGATGACGAACGACCGTAAGAATTTAAGACTTGATTAGTGTTCAAGACGCCACGTCCTACACGTACGCATGAGACGAGCAGCTAGGCATCACACTACGAAGAAACAAGAGGATTCGACTTTACAAGGTGCGATACAGGCCAAATTTTACTTTCGCCTCAAATCGACTAGACACACGGAAGCAAAAATTCTCGACTACATCTATAAATATTTGAACCACTCAGAGTTTAAGCCGGACTTCAAAAGCCATTAGAATCAGTATTACGACAGGGAGACGACCATATGGAAAGTGAGAGCAAGGCACTGAAGATGTCACCACTGAACTACTTAAAGCATCACATGGATACGACGCGAACTGGATCACCATCGAACACCCGACTGGGATTTCGCGCTTCTGACAACCAAGAAAGCCGACGACCTAAAAACATTAGTTAATCGATAGCGTCTCCCTGATTAAACATTGTCTCCCCTCTGGAAGTTATTCAAGCTAGCGATGCGACTAAACCATGAGAGGAAAACCAATAGAAACCCCCTTCGAGAAGCCAAACAAATGAAAAGAAACCGTATATCGTGCAAAATACCCTTACCTCTTCTAACTACACCATATCATCTGATAATTCAAGATGAATTTCAGGACAAAATTCTCTTAAGGGGGTAAGACTGTGATAACGGTGATTTTCCTATGTTATAGTATCCTAAAATACTATAAATTCATATTTTCATATTGCTATCTCATTGAAATTCTACAGTACAACACGGATTTTAACTTCTGTTGACTTTTACTGTACGTAATACAATTACGGTGTAACCGGCTATCAACCAACAATTTTCTATAATAACAAGTCATTTTTAATTTCAAATTATCATTTCCTAGACATTTATGTTTGTATTGGTCATTGCCGAGAAATCTTCCCGTGTACAGCGAAAAATGTCACACAACGCGTACCGACACGACAATAATTAAATTTTAAGTTTAATTATCCCAAACTATTTTAATAGATTTATTTTCATTAGTTATTTCATATTTCCTTAAGAAAAAATTACACGTTTCGTCTCAATGGTTTATACCAAATAACAAGTTTAGTCCCTATTTCATTTTAAGTACACAAATCGTCTCTATTTTTGAAATTTGTAACCCTCACGATCCCTATTTTGGATGGGTGTTATCTTTTCTCGTTAAGTCTATTTTTTGAAAGGGTAATATTGTATTTTTCATCCATCAAAAACACAAACCCAGATCTGGGCCAAAACATTAAAAAAATATATAGTTTTTATCCTATTTTAAATATTGATTTTATCCTATTTTCTTTAACTCATCAATTATTTCACCAAAACAAAATTATCAATCCAATCCTTTTACCTAAATTTTTACCAAACACACACCATTTATCATCCTCACCCTCATTACCCACATATTTCTATCATCTTCCATAACTATAAACTTAAATTAGCCACATTTTATTTCCCTACCTACCCATCATCTTCCTTCATCACAAAAATTTTAAATTCGTCATCATCTAAAAGAAAAAAGTTTGAAATTGTTGAAAATACCACCAATTTAATACAACATCAAGTCCCATGATATAAAACTAACACACAAGAAACATCAGCTGTAAAATGTACCACTACCCAGATCTGCCGCCGTCAACACTTTCTCCATGATCACCGACCACAGCCATGATTATTGAAAAAGAGATTATAAATCCCTAATTTAATACCGAGTAGTATCCATTTTCACTTTGTACTTTCCCACCTGCACTACCACGTCGCCACCAACTTCACAACCCCACCACCGTAACCTACATCACCACGTCATCACCGCCACCGTCACAATCACCATAATAGCCCATGTCGCGCCACCATATGGTTTTGATTGGGGATTTGCTTTTGATTTTGTGAAAATAGCAATAATATGGTGAGTGAAATAACATGAATGGTTGATTCGATTTGGTAAAGAAAATTATAGGTTCTTGGTGATGTTACTGATTAAATTTATTAAAGAGGGCTAATAGATAGATTTGGGTTATTTGATCTAGTTAATGATTATATTATTGTAGTTGTATAGCTCGATCAAAGTGTGTATGTGTGTAGATAGGTGAAAGAGATATGAATATTGTGATGTTATTAATTTTGTTGAAAGAGATACGCAGATTGTGTGATGTGTGGAGAGAGGTGAAAGAGAGGATAAAAAGATGTTATCGATGAAAGTATGTATGTGTGGAGAGAGGATAAAAACTATATTTTTTATGTTTTGGCCCAGATCTGGGTTTGGTCGTGAGTGACAATGGTGGTTCGAGGTTGGTGGTGGCCAACGACGGTTGAGATTATGGGTAGATGTTGAAGATGATGATAATAGTTGTTGATGTGGTTTTATATGTGTGTGCTTTAATAAATGTGAAAATAATTGTAGATGATTATTGCTAGACCAGAAAGTGTGGATTTAACTGTGTGTATGAACAAAAGAGATGAAGATGAGTATTTATTTTTGTACAATATTAATATTATAATAGTGGAAAAGACCAAAATGCCCCCATGAATATCAGACTTAACGAAAAAAGTTAACGACCATCCAAAATAAGGACGGTCGGGGTTACAACTTTCAAAAATAGGGACGACTAGTGTACTTAAAATAAAATAGGGACTAAACTTGTTATTTGGTATAAACCATAGGGACGAAACATGTAATTTTTTCCTTCCTAAAAAACGTTGCATAAAACATGAATTTACTGGTCTACGTTTACACTTAACGGAACAAGAAAACTACACAATTTAAACTTGCAAAAAAAACATGGGATACCCATAGCCATGGTACCATGACCGGCCCCCCTATGGTCCCAAAAACACATTCCATTCATAAAATGATGGATCAAGGTCTTGGTGGGTTGTGATTTTTGTTTGTATACATAACACATAATACTCTCATTTTTACACATACAAAATCAAAAACTTCATCTTTTTCTTCTCTCCTTCTTCCGACCGAACACCCAAACACACACAAATTGTAACGACCCAAACCCGCTCCGGAGAGTAGGCCGAAACGTCATAATCATGGTGTCATATCAAAGCATAATAAAGGCATAAAGACATAAATGATAACATAGAACAAAGTGGAAAGCCAGAATCAAACATCGGCTCCCGATTATGAGATCAACATGAATAACGTAAAAGAAGTCTAAAGGACTAAAACATGTGTCCAAGATAGTATAGCACATCAAAGTGTCTGCGATAAAAGAGAAAGGAAGCTAAATGGTCACTTCCTAAGCACACACTCTCTCAAGCCCAATCTCCCTCTAGATACCTGCCGTATAAGAAAGAGAAAGAAATACGGCTGAGCATAACGCTCAGTGAACGGATATAATAACAATGTAAGTAATAAGTATGAATCCTGGATAATAAATATAAAGCAGCGGAAAGATCATGAGTGTCATGAGGAAACCTGGAGAATGCGTCATGAAGAATAGGAAATAAACATGTAAAGCATGGTAATACGAAGTAAAGATGTCATGTTGTACATTTATTTTATAAAAATCTAAGTTTTAAAAACTACAAAAACATTAAAAGGCATGTGTTTGGTTCGAAAATAATAACAAGAAAACATTAGAAAAGTATCATTGTTTTATGGTGGTTATCTTGGTATGTTAGATATATATTCGAGTTTGTGGTTTTTTCTTATTTCGATTTCGACTTATAAATAAGCACTCGAAGTGCTTATTTGGGCTTATGGTAGCTGCGGCTCAAAAAGGGAAAAACAAAAGAAAAAGGTGTCTTGGTCCTTTGAAATTTTCGACTTATTTGCTTAGTTTATTCGTGGCTTATTTTCGAACTAAAAAGGGGTTTGAGCTTATTTGTTTATTATATAGCTTATTGGGTTTGTTCATGGGCTTAATATATTTTTGAAAGGTCGTATGGGCTTACGCATGCCGAGTGGCACAACAAGGCCCAATGATATTATCGGCTCATTTGCGAACTTATTGTGTTGCTTATTCGGCATATTTCGTTTTGATATATTTGGAAATGTCGATTTTAGATCTATTAAGGCTTATATAAATTCGACACATTATGGTTTCGGCTTATTATTGTGGGTTTACTTCGACTTGATTAAATGAGCTTAATAATGGACCAACAAACGGACTAAAACGTATAACTTGTATGTGGGTTAAACTAACAACTATTAAATAAGTACTATTAATGGGCTATAAGGCCCAATAGCTAATAAACATATTTTTAAGCTTAGCTTATAGGCTTATACATCATACAACTTATTTTCATATGCAGCTTAAGAATTCCGATTTATTAAACTTAACGGATATTTTGGTTATATACAATCGGGCTAACTAGTATACTAATATTGGGCTAAAAACTTAACTAGTGATTTTGGGCTAACATTAGGCCATTTGGCCCAATGAGTGAAAACAAGTGAACTTGGACTTCTAAAACGGATTATTAATCGATCTACCGAATTTATACTTATATAGTTTTAGGATGGTTAAAATAGTCGATTGAAATATGTTTTTATAAAACGCAACGAAAACATGGCAATTTGGCATTTTGTCGGGAAATAATTTATTTCATAGAAAAAGTGTTTTTGATAAAGTCTATAACTTTGGAAAACGACTATAAACGAACAGTTCACGCCGAAATTTTATAAACAACTTATACTTAGAAGACAATTTTATATAAGCGTATTTTCTTAAAAACCCGACAAAAGGACGAAATCACCTTTTATATTTAAATCTAAATAAGTAAACTAAATTAAATACTTCTAAACGCAAACTATTTAATGAAAACTCGACAAGAAGGCAAAATAATAAAAATATTATTTTAATATCCGACTAAAAGACGAAAAATATAATTTTATGTCAAATTTCTTTTATTTGATATGTATGTTCAAAACATTAATAACGCTTATATCAAGAACGTCTTATTTAAATAACTTGAGGATTGGGTAAATTGCCGGAACATATTTAATTCTTATTCAGTTAATTTTTATTTCATTAATTCTTATTTAGTTAATTCGTATTTACTTAATTCCTATTTATTTCTCATTCAACTACTTCTTATGTATTTACCATTTATTTAGTCCTGGATTTTTATTTGTTTTCGTATATATACATAGCATACTTTGACCTAAGTTCATCGAGTCAAACTTATCAACCACCATTGTAACACCCCGCCCCGAAACGGGCCCGAATGTCACATTTACGGAACCAAAACATATGCAAGCGAAAGACTTTACTAAAAATGGGTTGGCAAAATTACACCAGTTACTAAGGCAATACAAAATCTAAAACGTAATCATTGTCAAAGCGAACAATAAATCCCATACTCCAATAGCTAATCAACTTCTAGTGTAGATCTGGTATGCTAATCCTCAAGGTAATTCGATATGAGCTCCTATGCACTCTTCACTTAAAACCCAGCTATCCCTTATTACTTGCCGCGATGAAAAGAAATGTGGCTAAGCTAAATAGCTCAATCAACGGATATACGAAACATATATAAACAAAATTGATAGATCAAGTATGCATAAGTAAACGAAATAAAAAACACCGTAACCTGGGTAGCAAAGATCTCATATATCATAAGAGCTTAATGGAATAAGTATCCAGCCGAAATAGGTAGCCAAACGAAATAGGTAGCCAAACCAAATAGGTAGCCAAACCAAATAGATAGCCAAACAAAATAGATAGCCAAACAAAATATATATAAATGCCCCACGAGCTCGAAACAAAAGTCTAAAGCATGTCACACGCTTAGACTAAATAATCCAACATACATCGTATGATATCGTATCAAATTGTACATGGGAGCTGCAGACCCCAGATGCACCCTACAAAATGTGAAAATGGGGTGTTGGAACCACAGATATCCATTCATCAAAACGAAACTGAACAAAGTACCTAGGATGCATCCATACGCTCCCTAAAAATCAAATTATATATGGCCAAGTGCATAATAGAGCACACAAAACAAAAGGGAACGTTGTGGACTGATCACACCACCACAGATAGTGTCACGCCATTGGTGCCTCAATGACGCGGCCATGGTACCTCCATGGCTAGTTAGCTCGGGCATCGGAACAAAACAAAATGTATATATCATATCGAAACGAAACATATTATGTCAACAAAAGGTCATGTCTAAACAAAACGAATAAGTTCATATCATGGCAATGTCAAATGAAGCATGTGTGAAATGAGTTCAATGGGTTCAACAAAATTATCAAATAGGTAGCGAAAGAATATCGATTCAAATAATAGGCAACGGATATAATGCTTTCAAAGGTGCAAATAGATAGGGATCAATAGTAATGAGAGTCCTTAAAAGAAAAGATAGAATATCTGTACGAATAACGGAACAAACGAAGCAACACATAAATCATAATATAGTAAATAAAAGTATGTATTAAGAATATTTGTACCTTAAGATCCTCATATCATACGCAAGACAGCGTCCCAAACATATTTACTGGTCCAATGATCTACATAGATTTACCAGTGGCTAATTAATAACAAGAGGACCAACTATTGTTTAAGCATATATGGTTTCTAGTCTGATTCATAATATGGTTATATATTCCATTTTTGTATGAACATGATGCATGCCATATTTAGTTCCTATATTCTCATAGCTTATCTTGTTAATATTTAGTTCCTATATTCACATAGCTTATCTTGTTAATATTTTACTGTTAAAACCATGGGACGATCTATGTTCTACACGTTTCATTAGAAATTGTCTATGTTATAACCATCAAAATATGTAATATCATATATACTTTAAGGACCAATTTGGTAACTTAATCCATGCAAGTTTGTTATCTTCATTCGTAATGCATAACTGATTTCCATGAATTACGTAATATTTTATTTAAATTGTTAAACAAAATTGTGTCTTTTAGTGTCTTCGACTTCATAAACAATCGATATACTTGAAAGCATGTATCTTTACCGATTTATCATTAGGGTGAAATCAAGTCTTGTTTTTATCATTATATTATCTCAATAAAAATTACTTAGAATTACTAAATGATCTTATGTGAGGTATGATACGGCTCAAGTGGTACCTTTAAAGGAAAGCATGAATGGATGGAAATTGAACACGGCATGAACATAGTCCAAAACTCAAACACGAGCTGAGCACATTCTGCTAATATCAAACCCAAATACGAACTCGAACCTCTAGCGAATGAAACCAAGCTTTTTTATACGAACTCAAAATGCATGTATCTAACCCGAATAAAAACAAACATACGAAAACAGTATCTTGATCATTAGCATGAACTGGCAATTACTTGTTGTGAGCGCGAATGTTATAAATAGATCTATTTAGGATTGACATCCCCGTTTGGGTGAGTCATGCTCACTGTGCCGGTATGCCAGACAACGAACGTGTACCATGTCGGATTTGGGATGTTGCGGGTTAGAACATCATCACGGGCAATGTTGGTGTGGAAAACTAGAAGGGGGGTTGAATAGTTTTCTTGATTAATTGTTATCTTTTCAAAATTTTGCTTGAAACTTTGTGTAAAATGACTTGATGTTGATCTTGGTTTGTTCAAATATAAAAGTAGGTAAAAGAAAGAGTTAGAGAGATATAACCGGGACACAAGTATTTATAGTGGTTCGGCTACAAGGACACCTTCCTTGCCCTACTCCACTCCCCGAGTCACCTACTCGAGAGTTTGTTAAACACTAGTCACCAATCTCCTTTTGACCGGCGGAGAAGCCTCACAACGATGGTTACACTTCTTTAATAATACAAAGCTAAATAGCGGATTCTTCACACGGTAGAATCGAATCAACACAACTATACTTGATATACAAATGATGATAGGACTAACAACTACAAAGGAATGATCAAGGCTCAGCAATGTGATCTTGAAAGAGTTATGGAGATCGAATGCAAGGTACTTGGAACTTGATCATCTCGGATGAATGCTCGGTAATTCCCTTTTTGAAGTAAATTACCTACAAGAGGCTGAGAAGAAATATACAAGAAGTAGAGAGAAAGATCAGTAGATAAGAGAGTATTTCTTAATGAGAAGGTGTGTGAAAACATGAGAAATGGCTTGGTATTTATAGCCAAAAATATTACTGTAGCCCGATTTCGCCGGTGCCATTAGAGAATGGAACCGGCAGCCAAAAACAATGGAACCGGCCAACAGTAACCAAATCTGAATTTTGATTCTTAAGATCTTGAAAAATCTTGTGTAATCTTGTGAGATTTTCCTTGGATTTGCTGTATTTGATTAGGTCATGCATGATGTAATTAGATGGGAAATTAGAAAACATTTTTGTGTATAATTTTGGTTTACATAAAATAATGTATACACATTTTTATGTCACTTTGTGTTTTTGTGAAAGCTTGTGTTTTTAGAGAGAGTTTTTGCATAATGTTACTTCAAGTTTTGTCATCAATAAAACAATGAAGATCGCGGAATAGAAATAAGCGTTTTTACCGGTTTATTTGTATTAACAATCTCCCCCTTTTTGTTGATGACAAAACCCAAAGTTTAAAATTGATTAAGAGCTGGTTATTACTGAATTTTAGTTAGTTTTAATCAATTGGTCTCTTCTCCCCCTTTTTGTCGAAACAAAAAGATGGAATAGGTTAGTCCATATTTCCCGAGAAATGGTCAACTCCCCCTTGAGAGGTGCATAGATGTCTGCAAAAAAATAGGTTAAATAGAATGGGACATACTCCCCCTTGCTATGTGAGTACCTACAAAGAAAAGTTAGACAGCCAAAAACTAAAAGTGTCTTCTGTAGTACCGGCTAGCCGGTGCTATTCCTGTAAAGGAACCGGCTTGTTATCGAACAGAACCGGCTGACTAAAAAAGTCAATGTCTACGAGATTTAAACAAGAAAAATGCTCATATGACAACAATAGATAACATTCATTTAAGATAATGAAACATTTAAAGATATTACATTAAAACAACAAAGAGCAAGAGATTCTTAACGAATCAACTATTTTATTCTAGCATTCTAGGCCTATTTCTAGTAATTGTGCGCGAGAACATTTAGGCGGTCGAGAATGTGATTGAGAATGAATCTCACTTCTCCTTGGAAGTTGTCGACGATGACTTGAGTTCGTTGGCAATGTTCACAAAACATTTCATGAGTAAGCATGGGAAAAGGATTGTTGGGTCCTAGTGGCGGAAGTGGTGGGACGTTAGAAGGTAGATTTGGTGAACATTGCGGTGGAAATGGTGGGATAGGTGGTTCCATGTTCGGAGTGGGAGAGGGAAAAGATGAATCAATGGGTGGAATGGGAGGTGGTTCGTTAGCTAGACGCTCAATGGTGTCAAATGATGGACGAGGAGGTGGAGGATTGGTTGTTGCGGGTGGAAGATCCTCGAGAGAGTTAAGAAAAGCTTGAGGAGAGGCAGGCGGAGTAGAGAACAATAGTTTAATTAGGTCAAGATTGATAGCTAGAGGGGATGTGAGTTTTGAAGGTTGAGTCAGTGTCAGAGGTGGCGAAGATAATGGTGGAGGTGTTGACATATGGAATAGAAGTTTTGGAAGTTGGGATAGTTGGTGGAGGTCCCGATACATAGTCCGATGGAGGTGAGAGAGGTTGGTAGGAAGGTGATGATGTCCTCGGATTGTTAAAGCAACAAGGTCTAACGCTTATTCGAGCGGTCCTTTTTAGGTTATTTTTGTTATCTTTAGGCATTTTTGGAGAAGAATGATGGTGAAGAAAAATGCAAGAATCAAGTCCTATTTATAGAAGGAAGTTTGAGGTGATTTTAATGCATTACTTGTTGGTTTAGATATAAAACAATGATTAGAATATTCCCTAGGTCAACTTCTACTAGTGTATTTATTTCAATAATGATGGAATTGGAGTTATTGGTTTAGAAATTTCCATTTGTGATTCACTTGTAGTGATAATGGAAATGAGTGGCGTATTGCATGCAATGCTACGTCGATAGTTGATTGTTTCGGGTTAAGCGTTTAAGAGAAATTTATCGCGTTGGTGATAAGTTATGTGAGTGAATTATGGAAGTTTATATCAAACTTTCTTATTATAGAAAGTGAAATGTAAGTGAAAAGTTATTTTTAGAAAGTCTAGTAAGATGCGTATACGTAAAAAAGTATACTCAAACTAGCTTAGGTTTTAATTAATAATAAAAAGAAAAAAATAATAAAAAAATGTATATATGCCATAATTCAGCCGAATAAAGGAAAAAAAGAATAGGAAAGAAAATAAGGCCCAATCCTAGTACAACTTAAATTAGGAAATTGTAATCTTAATATATATCAAATAATAAACCCCAAAAATGAATTCCCTCCCCCCTGGAATAGATCGGCCGAACATAGCAAGGAGCATGAAGGAAAAAAAATTAGGGTTTGTTCTTGTGAAGAAAATTCAAGGTTTAAGGTATGTTTAGTTTTCTCGGTTAGTTTAATTATTGGTTTGATTCATGTAACACAAGTGTATGATGGATCTAGGGTTTTAAATATTCTGTAAATTAAAGTTAATATATTAATTAGGGTTCTTAGTGATCAATTAGATGCGTGTTGGTGAAGTGTTAGGGTTTAATTTGCGTTAGATTGTGAGTTAGGGTTTTGATAGAATTTTGAGTTATGTTGTTTGATCGATATCTCAATGATGGTAATAGGTTTTTGAGTGTTTCTGGACTCTAAATAGTAGCTCATTGAATGTACTTTCTAGAAAATCCGGCCTCAAAAGTTTTTAAGGTGGGAAGTCATTCAAATAACCTCTGCAACAAAAGAGGTCAAAACAGTAAATACGGGTCAGAATTAGGTCATGTTTGTAAGGGTGAAACCCTAACTTAAAAGTGGAATTAAGCTTATCTTTTCTACAGTAGTTAAGTTCCATATGTCTATTGATAATCCTGTGAAAATTAGCCTCTGAAAACATGTCTAGGTATGGTAGTTAGAGTGATACATTTTGGTGTGCAATAAGATCCGAATTGAGACTCTTTTAAAGTTTGATTTTCTTAGAAGTACTTGTGCAATTAAATGGCTTTTGGGAATCAAAAGATAGTTAGAGAACACATAAAGAAACATAGATGATTTTTGGTATAATTTATAAAGGTCATAAAGTAAGGTCTTTAAGTTAGTCAAGACACACTAAAATTCTGTATTTTTGAATAAATTATAGTTAACTAATGTAATGTGTTAATGAGGTGATTAAGGTTGGGCATGGTGTCGGGGTGACCCATGATGATTAATCAAACCCTTATACATCTATCATATGTAAGTTACATGGACTTGAGCTTTTAGCTTGGTCGCGTGTAACACGTTTGTGTTTGTATTGTGTAGCTTGTGTTGATATTGTTTAGAATCTGCTTGTACATCAGGTGAGTTTCATAGCCCTTCTTTTCTTATGATTTATTGGGGTGGAAATGTTGCAAAGTATTTGGAAATGTTTTGATTACTGTGATAATGTGTTGTAAAAAATGCATGGACTATATGTGACTATTGTATGTTGTGTGCTACATGTTTTGTGATGTGATATTGAGAATTGCGAACTAAGTCAAGGGGGATTACCTGCGGGTATCCATGGCCTGTTTAGTAGATGGTACTATGGCCTAGCTAGAAGGAGGGTTACTTGTGAGTATCTATGGCCTGAGCTAAAGGGGTAACCACAGGGACCTTGGTACGATTGAGACGTCTTATAAATCGTTACTGGGAAATCATGTATTTGGAATTGTATTGGATTGGATTGTATTGGATTGGTTATGCATACTAGCCTGTATGATAGTTCATGTATTGTCCTACAATGTTTTCTTTATTATCACAGTAATGTGCAGTTTGTATTTTATATCGTGTCTTAAACCTATGACCCTTACCAACATTTGTGTTGACGTTTTTAAGCATCATTTTCAAGTGAGCAATGATGATAAGATAGGATGTTAAGGAAAAGTGGCTAGTGAGGCCCCTAGGCATTGCTTGTGGAGTTGTCTTTTCTCTAGTCTTATCAGTTATGACATCTTTGATTTGCTTGATCTTGTTTGTTGGAGAAAAATTGTTAGTATTTGGATCCATTTTGTTTGTGTAAATATGACATTACTTTTGTAATGCAAGACTCTCTATCTTTTAGGCTCTGGTTGGGTATTGTCATGACACATAGTGTCCATTTATCTATTTCATTTAGTTCTCTCTATTGTTGACACCATTGTGTTGCGATGATATCCATGATGTTACACCTTGTGTTTCCGCCTAGACGGGGTGTGACAGATTGGTATCAGAGCCTTTGGTTATAAAGAAGTAGGTGGTTGAGCCTAGACTATAACCTAGGAGTCCTTCATGTAGATGCGTTTAGGGCTTAAGTGTTTAATGCTATAACTGTTATGCTTCCCCTCTATTTTTGGATAGCTTATATATCTTGTATTTTGCTAAGTTGTCATTCTAGTTCTTTTGCCTACCCTTATCTGGTATGATATATATTACTTTCTTAAGTATTTTAGCTATGTTTTTTTCCACCCGTAATAAGTCTCGTTGGGGAACTATTTTCCCAACTGGACCTAAGCGTTATAAGGATCCATAAGAGGAGCCTCTTGTGGAACCGAATAAGATAGGATAGTTGATCGTTGGTCGGATGTGCATAGTAAGGCTGGAACCGCGGAGTCGGTTGATTCTTGCAGAGGCAAAGTCAAACCCAAGCGAGGCCCAGCATAAGTTTATCCTGTCCTTTACCTCGTCATATCGTTATTGATTATTTCTTTTGGACATTTCGTATTTTGGGAATTGTTGCGAGACTTTCGTTCCTTTATGTCATTTCGATTTTATTTTGATATAAGTAAGTAGTTATTTGATGGAGCATCCTTTATGTGTTAAGTTGGAGTGGTTTAAGATGTGCAATGTGGTATATGTGCTTATATGTGAATTATGATTGAAATGGGTAATCTTGGAAGTAAGTACACGTGTGAAAGGAGACACTTATAATTATGGTGGCCAACATAATTATAAAGGCATCACACACGTAGACTTGTGATCATGATTGCATTTATTTGTGTTTGGTTGTAAGGTGGTAGTGTAATATGTTTTTCTTTGATATGTGTATTCATGATAATGATGGTGGTATGGATAAAGAATTATTTTTTTACCCTATTTAGAGGGTATGTTAAGTTGAGTTTGTAGGGTATTTTTGTAAGTTTCCCTTCTATCTAGTATCTTGTGGATACCTAGTATTGATATTTTAGGAGGTTGCTCGTATTGCTTGGTTGTTTGTTCTGATTTCCTAAGTCTAAGCTTAGCATCCCTTCATCGTACTTTGTTAGTAAGGATACCTGATTTTTCCTATTCGACGTCTCGATGTATATTGGTTGTTCAAAATCTGCTCTTTCGATTATAGGCGTGTTTCATTAGTTCTTTCGTTGCATTGATTACTCGTATGAGTATCAAACGTTTCTTTTAAGCACTAATTGTTCCTAACATATTAGTGTGGATTATTACTCCCTTGGTTGTATATCCCTTGGTTTTCGTAACCTGTTGGCGAAGTGTTAGTGTCGATGCTTTTAGGTTTGCTCTCTTAATCGTTATTTTGGATAAGATCTTACGTTTTCTTTTTGGTACGTAACGTCTTGCATGAGTTTTCTTATACGTGTTCGTTTGATTTTATATTGAGTATATGGTTCCTGGTATTTTCTTTCGTTTTCAAACAATAGAATTGTGTTAGAGTCTGTACGGTGTTTTACGATCCCTTTTGGTATTATGGTGTCATTTGTTTGGTAAGCATATTTATATATTGATGGCTATGTCATAAAACCCTTTGAAGTTTATGTGTTGGTGTTTGGAGAAAACTGTGTATAAAATGATCTTTGTGAATAGATTTTATTTTATTTTAAAAAAGAAAGTTTAAAGTGATTCATAGTAGTAAGGTACGATACACCATTAGATAACCACCACTAGATTTTTATGACAACCAGAATAATTTTTTCAAGGATTACATTAAGACATTTTAATTTTTAATTTATAACGATTTTTTATACTTAAGTGACTTTCTTATTTAAATCGATTTTTATAAAAAATTTTTTAATTTGGTTTTGAGTAAAGTCAATATTGGTATTAAAGACTTTCCGTCTTTAGTATTGGATTTTTATTATTGTTCCATTTGGCGTGGTACGTTTTGTTGGTTTTCTTTGTTGGGTTTTCATCGGGTATATAGTATCCCTTTCATTAATAGGATTCTTATGTTATTTGATCACGTCTACTTGCTATGTGGGAATCCCCTATATGCTATTCCTAGCCTTTGTATCGTATTCGTTTGTTATCCTATTTGATTGTTGTAAACGTTGAAGTTCATTGATATCGTTGAATCGTGGAAGCTGTGATGTGATTGTGGGAATGGACTGGTTGTCCAAGAGGAAGTTTGTGATGGTATGTCATGAGAAGGTGGTTAGGATTATAAATTTTTTATTACAGTTAGTAGGTGTGAGAATACGTCGGGTTCATTGAATGACCGTCTCAAGGTGTCGTGAAACCATACATGAACACAAAGGTAGATATAACTGAAATTGATGATGTATTCGTGTACTGAGATTTTATTGATGTGTTTCTAGAAGATTTGTCATGTACCACCGCAAGAATGAGATGTAGAGTTCCGCGTTTAGACTTAGTTCCTGGAGCGACACTGAGTCGCGAAGTATCATACTCTGTCTAAACACCCTCGGAAATGTAAGATAATCCTGAACAGCTTTAAGAGTTGCAAGACGATCGGTTTACTAACGACCTAGTCATCTTCGTTGGGGAGCACCAGTGTTGTTTGTTACGAAAGAGGAGCATGGAAGTTCTTTGAAGTTAGTGTTGGAATTACTGAGGAGGGAGAAGTTGTATGCTAAGATTACTAAGAGTGAGGTAGTGAAGAATTGGGAAGTACCTACGACACCATCTTAGATATGATTATTCTTAGGATTGACAGGTTACCTACCTACCTTTTATCACAAATTTTTCTAAGATTGTTAAACCCTTTACTTACCTAACTAAGAGGGATCAGAAGTATGAGTGGGGCGCAGAACGAGAAGAGACTTTCTAGACCTTAAAGAATGATTTGTGTGATGCTTCGATAAATCAAATGTAGTGGTTGATGTGTTAAGTAGAAAGGGAGAGTGAAACTAAGACGAGTAAGAGCAATGTTCATGACTATCCAGTCAAATGTTAAGGACAAGATATTGGCTATTCCAAGTGAGACGTCCAAGGTAGAGAACGCGCCATCAGAAATGTTGCGTGACCTGGACTAACAAATGGAAAAGAGGGCAGATGATGGTTAGTACTTTATGGATTAAATTGTATAGTGAGTATGAGTATGAAATTCGCTACCATCCAGGAAGGAACGAGTGAAACCTAGACGTGTTCGAGCGATGGCTATGACCATTCAGTATGGAGTAAGAGGAATGATACTGGCAGCCCAAAGTGAGGCGTTCAAGCAAAAGAACGCACTCGCAGAAAGGCTACATGGTTTAGATCAACAGATGGAAAGGAAAGAAGACGAGAGTTTGTATTTTATGGATCGTATTTAGGTTCCATTGGTAGGAAGTGAAATGGATGAGGCTACAATCAAGCGTTAGTTGGTAATCGAGGGCAGATAAAGATGTACTATAACCTTGGAGACCTATAATTGGTGGCATGGAATAGAGAAGGTTTATATTCTATCTATGTTAGCAAATTTTTACGGCTTGTTTAAGAGGTGAAGGCTGCAATGTCAAAGACTTTTGGCTTGCTGCAACAGCCTGAGACACTTGCATGAAAATAAGATAGAATCACCATGGATTTTATCACTAAATTTCTAAGGTCAAAGTAGTGAGTATGATGTGATTTGGGTGATGGTCGATAGACTGACCAAGTTAGCTCAATTTCTAGCTATACAAGAAGATTTCAAGATGTGAAGTTGGCAAAGAATTATATATATGAGATAATAGCATGGAATGAAATTCTGGTGATGATCAACTCAGATTGAGATGGATTATTTACCTCGTGGTTTTGGCAGACGCTGCAGAAAGTGTTTTTAGAGACTACGATTTGATTTGAAATAATATTGGTTGCGGGGGGATTAGCATCTTAGTGGATGGACAAAGTGAACGTATGATTCAGACTTTGGGAAGATATAATGAGGGCATGTGTTATTGATTTTGGTTGTAGTTATCATTCGAGCATTTAGTGTGCTCCGTTTGAAGCTTTGTATGGAATGAAATGTAGGTCGCCTGTTCTATGGGCAGAGATTGAAGAGAGTAGTTTGACTAGGCCTGAGTTAGTACTAGATACGACAAATAAGGTAGTACTGATAAAAGAAAAGCTCAAAGCAGCAAGAGACCGTCAAAAGAGCTATGTTGATAATAGGCGTAAACCGTTAGAGTTTCAGGTAGGAGATCGGGTTATGCTAAAAGTGTCGCCTTGGAAAGGTGATATTCGCTTTGGGAAAAAGGGTAAGTTAAGCTCCCGAGGTATGTTAGGGCATTTGGATTCTTGAAAATAGTTTGTAGCTAAGCTTATCGGGGAATTTGGCCTAAGAATTGAGTGGTAATACATGACAGTTTACGTTGTCAAACCTAAAACAAGTGTTTGGCGGATGCTAGTTTGCATGTGCCATTGGACGAGATTAAGGGTTGACAAAACTCTTCATTTTGTTGAGGAACATGTAGAGATAATGGACAGTGAAGTTAAGAGTTTTAGATGCGTAGTAGGTTTTTCTTGTGAAAGTCATTGGAATTAAATGCGTTTAGGTCACAGTGAGTTAACTTGGGAGCGCGTAAGACCCATATGAATTCTAGTTTCTCTGTTATTTGTTGAATCGTGTTGTTGTCGGCTAGTTTAACATCTAGGGACGTGCATTCCTTAAGGAGGGGAAATAGTGACTCAACGTTGATTTGATAGGTTAGTTTAAAACCTTTAGAAAACGGCTTAAGCTAAGAGTGCATTTTTTCGATGTGTTTTTGTAAGTGTTGTGCTTGTGAAATTTATTTGGGCTAAGTGAGTTAATTATGTGCTTGGATATTATTGGTGAGGTGTTATTTAAAGAATGAGGCATCTCATTTTGAGTGTGTTTGAGTTTGTGTTAGTATTTTATTCGGTTTTCCGTGTGGTGATAATGGTATATTTTAAAGAGTATGCATGCATTGCAACATCAATACTTGGTTTTAAGAAATTAAGCGTTTGCTAGGACGTGTGTGATATGGGAAAGAATAATGTGGTTGGATTATGGAAGTTGGTAGTAAAACTTTCCATATTTAATATAGAGTGAAGTTGGGAATTGAATAAGTTATTTTTCGAAAGTAGTTTATAAGCAAAAAGGTTTACCAATTAGCTTAGGTTTTTATAAAAACTAAGGTATTGAAGGTAATTAAATACTATAAAGAAATATATATTATTTTTTTTTATTCTATGAATAGTAGATAGATTTTAGAAAAAAAGAAAAAGATAAACAAAAGAATAAAGCCCCTAATCTTGTAGGATCTATTAAGGGAAAAAAATAATTTTTAGTATAATTAGGATTATAATGTTGGTAAATTATCTAGTTTCTTTTCAATCACATAAATACCAAACTCATAACCCATATTTTTTTTACCGACTCGAACTTAAGGGCAGAGAGGAAAAAAATGATTGTATTTATTCAAGAATCAAGCTAGGTGATATTGTTCAAGAATCAAGGGTTAGGTATGTTTCAAGTAAGATTTGTTAATTAGTTATCATTAAATCATGTTAATTAATTTATTAGGATGGATAATTAGCGGTTTATAACATCTGTTATTAATGAAATAATAAACAGTTATACTGATTAGGGTTTAATTAGAAGCTTATGGGTGTAATTGCGTTTAGGTTTAATTAGCGTTAAAAACTTAAAATTAGGGTTTGGCAGAATTTAGGGCTGTGTTGTTTTGATGATATCTAGGTGATAAAGGCATGAATTGATATGATTCTTGAGCCTAGGTTGTAGCTCAGAGAGTCTAGTTTCCAGAAAATCCGGCCTCGAAAGTTTTTAAGGTCGGGAAGTCATTCAAATGTTGGTTACAAGAAAGGTTGTCAAAGCAGTAAATTCGGGTCAGATTTAGGTCAGATTACGAGGTGTAAAACCCCCACTTAAAATTTGAATTAGGATTATCCAATCTACAGGAGTTTAGTTCTATGTGTCTATTAAAAATCCCCCAAAGGAGAGCTTCTGATTTGGAGTCTAAGTATGGGTTTTAGGTCCAAACTTTTTAGTGTTCGTACAGATCCGAAACTGAGTAGTTAAAAAGTTTTGTTTTATTTAGGGCACTTAAGAGGGGGATATAAAATTAGTTGAAAAATCTTGGAATGATAGTAAACTCAAATTTTGAATGCGTGATTTTGGGTAAAAATTTTCTATAAATGGTCAGTAGGTTTGTGGTTTAGAAAATAGTATAGTGACACTAAAATTCTGCATTTTTGGGTAAATTGTTGAACATTGAAAAAGTGTGTAAATGAATTGGTAAATGTTTGGGTTGTGTCGGGTGTGGACCCATGAGCGGTAAATAAACACCTTATTATATCATCATATGATTGTTACATGGATATAAAGCATTTTGGGCTCTAGTCGGGTGTAAATGCGTTTGTTTACATTTATAGTTTTGTGACAGAAGGAGTTTGGAAATTGCTTAGGCATCAGGTGAGTTTATAGCCTTTTTATTATGTTTTCTTGGGGTCTGAAAATGATTGCTATTCTGAGTATAAATGTATTATTTCCTGTGGTAATGTGTTTTAAATAAGGGCATGTGCTATCGAGACTATTGATATTAGGTGATACTTGCTAATGTGAGATGATATTATTGTGCTTGAAGTGTGGACCATCTCAAGGCATTGGTGGATTGATTAGTTAGGTTGAGCGTGACCGTCTCATTGCTGTGGATTGTTAGTAGTGAGCGTGACCGTCTCATTGATGTGGATTGTTAGTAGTGAGTGTGACCGTCTCATTGCTGTGGATTGTTGATAGTGAGCGTGATCGTCTCATTGTTGTACGTTTTGTTTCTATGTTTGTGATCATTGAGCGTGAACGTCTCAATGTGGATTGATGTGATTGCATGTTAGCTTGTATGATAGATTGTTGTATGTCCTGAATGCTATGTTTTACTTTTCCACAGTTAATTCAAAGCGAGTTATGGCGTGTCTTTAGCTATGACTCTCACCAACATTATGTTGATGTTTAAGCATCATTTGCAGGTGAGCATAGGGGAATAGACTAGGAGAGAAGTGGCTAGAAAGAGACCATAGGATGTCATGGAGTTTATTGCTTTTATGTCTTGAGTATTGCATTGTTTGAATTATGGATACTTGTTGCATGTCTTTCTATTGGCGAGAACTTTTATTTCGTCAATAAAGACGCCTTTTGGATTTGGATTAGTTTTATGGGTATTGTTATGACACTTTGTGTCTATACTTTGCTTATTTATTGCATGTAGAATTCTCTTTATAGACGCCATTGTGTTGTGATGATATCCATTGTGTTACGCCTCGCGTTTCTGCCTTGGCGGGGTGTGACATTGTACCTTGTGCTAAAGTGGTGTAAAGTTTAAACATGGTTTAGGAGCTTAAATGACCTAATTAGGTTTTTAGGCATGATTAGCTTGTACATTGTGTGTTTAAGACTTGTACATTGATTTGGAGGGAAAATATAATTCAAATATTATGCATTGTATACTTGTACACATGCTTGAAGGTTTGCACATTCATTTTTATATGTATACATTACATATAATTAGGGTTTTGATGTAAACGTTAACGTTTAATGCTTGTTTTGATATAACGTTTTGAAAAGTACGTTAAAGGGATAATGTACTTGGTAAAAATGATATTAGGATATAGACTTGACATATTAGGATGTTTACATGATATAAACATAGATATATATGGCATTGATAGAGGTTGCGTGAGCTCGTTTACTTTAGAGATGTAAGTTACGTTGCATAATGAGATAAAGCAAAAAATTTCCCTGTAAGAAGGTGATATATTTATAATACATGGATATTACATTGCATCTAATTTAATAGATGGATATTTACATTGATTAAAATTGCGGGTTGTTATACCTAACTTTTATATTCGAGTTTGGCAGCTTTTTAGGCCGTCTTTAGGGCCTCAAAACCCTATTGTAACAGTCTTTAATCCATGTTTAATCAAGTGAAGTTCATCTATCCCTTTAATCTTTCAATATTTATATGTGTTGTTTGATTAATTCTTTTTCTTCTCTTGTGCTTAACATGCTAAGCTAGATCCTTTAGTATTTACTTGATACATGATACTCTAGATTTGTGATCTTTTAATGTTGCTTCTTTGTGATTGAGTGCGCGTTAAGGCTTTAAAAAACTGCCAATAAGATTTTAAATTGGCATAGGTATAGGGAAACGAATTAGTTTACATCACAGTGTGTAGAAAGGATACAATCGGTAACAATCTTCATACTACCTTACCCCTAATATGGTTGATCCCTCTTAAGATATTTCAATTTCATGTAATGTACTCTTAGGGGCCTTGTAATAGTCTTCATACTACCTTACTTGTGTGTTGCCGTAACGGAATATTACATAGACGGCGAGTTCGTGTAATTCGTTCATGACTTAGGAAATACTTACACAAATCATCACAAGTGTAACAAAGCAACATGATTAGGAGAAGCAATTTGAGGAGTAGTGCATGATTAAGTAAATACGTTCGTTTACATATAGTTAACCAAAGTAGTTTAGATTTATTTTATTATTATTAGTTTAATTAGATAAAACAAACCAACCTCTCAAACATATTATTTTACCTGCTTTCTATAAAATAAAAATACAAAAAGAATCTTCTCTCAACCCCGTAGACCTCTATTAAATTTTGATCAAGCCTTCCCAACCTATTTCCCTAGAGAACGATAACAACCCCTGAGTCTTACCTTACTACACTACAACGGTTAGGTGCTCTGCCTAGGGAGTTGTAAAATTTCTTGTTGAAGTCCTACGACGACCGCATCAAAAATATTGTTGGTTTTTTAATAAATAAGCACAAAAGGCGCAAACACCCCCCTCCCCCCACACTTAAGGGTTTGCTTGTCCTCAAGCAAAATAAAGAAATGAATAAGCTTTACAAAAACAAACATTGAATTATAAAATATATTTTTGGATTTTTAATATGTGAAGACAAAGATGTTTGATAAGTTGTTATAACATGACTAAACACCTCACAAAGAAGGAAAGTATAATTCACTCAAACACTCGTATGTGATGTAATAGGGGGAAAAAAGGGAAATCACACTCAATTGCTCAGACATGATTCATTAAGTTACCATATGCTTGTGCAAGAAACAAAACTGCACCGACATGGCGTAAGCACCAGGTATAATTATTAAGAGAGGAATTTTATTCGGGTTATAATGTTAGGCTAAGGGATAATAAGGGTGTGGATAAGGCATGGGAAATATATACTGGAAATGGTTTTATAATTAAACTACATGTCGACAAGTCCAAGAAACCCATGTTGCTAGTTACGACATACCACAAACCCGCGAGGTTATCGAATAACACAACCTCAAACTCGAAAAATAATATAACAATATGCCTCACATCAACTTTTATTTATACTTTACTTTTTTCCAATTTTTTTATCACTTTTTTTAATACTTTTTTCATTTTTTGTTCTCTTTTTTTCGATTTTTTTTTCACATAACTAATAATTCCCCCACACTTAGTATAAGAATACACCACAAAAAATATACAAAAATAAAGCAGGCCTTCTTCATCTTTGTTGAAATGGCACAACACTCATAATAATATGAGCATACTATAGCAAAAAATCACAAATCATACATAGCAACTAGAAACCAACCATTAGGACTTCCGACAAGGGGTAAGGCTAGGCTAAATGTTATATATTTTTGTATTTTTTTTATTTATGGATTTAGAATATGAACGATGGGCTTGGTGGTTTATTTGGGGTATCTAGAAATAAAGATGAGGCTACAAAATGGGGTGTTTTTATATGGGTGTTAGCTAATCGGGTAATTAGGCTAAAAGAATAAAATAATGATAAACGGGAGTGGGTATTTGGCGCTTTAAATCCTAAGTAGCCTCTTTATCACATAAAAATACCTTTTCACTTGCGAAGTGATCTCACTGCGGTTCGTAAGATTTCAGCAGCAAGTTCTAGATTTCATAAATCACCGGACACTCATAATCAAAAGAATCAAGCATAAAAGATGTATGCTAATAATAACAGGCTCAAAATCCTCACATATTTACTGGAATAGTTATAAATGCGCAAGTAATGTAATTGATCCCGAGTCGGATCTGCTTTATCAATTGGGACACATCTCTCGTTTTTAAATTTTATTTATTTACTATGTTTTATTCTAATATATTAACCTAAGTGGCAAAAGAATTTAAAAATAAGATTAGATTTTTAGATTACCGAGGGCGGACAAAAGTTAGAATTTAATAATGAGTCTAATTTTTCTAATTCATTTTCTCCCCACACTTAAGTTGAGCAATTTGCATATTTAGAAAACAACTTAAAAGTAGGACAAGCGGGAAAATAAATATAAGAGAAACGAGACTTCACGAGGCTCATAAGTGTTCGGTTGAATTCTGAAATATATGGCGCGAAACAAAACGACATCACAAGCATGTGAATTCAACCAATATATAACATAATAATCCAAATATATCAGTCCCCAAGTGATAAGACTTCATCCGACCAACCAACACTTGTTTATTAAATCTACAAAACAAACAAAACTACAAGAAAGCGTAAAATACAAAAGCGCACTTTCGTAGGCACCACAGTTGCATTTAGCATATGCAACAAGCCTTTAAACCTCTCGGTGTCCCGAGTGAACGAGTTATAGTCTCGTGAGGGTATTCAGCGAACACACCCACAAAGTTCAAAAGCATATATATATATATATATATATATATATATATATATATATATATATATTATTTTTCTCTTTTAAAGTTTTTTTATTTATTCACATTTTATTAAAAACAAGGACACACAAAACACAACGAAATGAAAATAATATAGAAAAGAAAATATAAAACTAGTATTATTCAAACATTCACAACACATACGAAAGCAAAAATTAAGACATTTTTTTATGGTTTTAGACGACACTATAGGCAATAATTATTATATAAGGTACAAAAATTTATAGTAACAAAGAAAATCACATAAAGAGAAGAAAACAAGTAATTTATTTTTATTTTTTTTATTTTTTATTTTTACGATTTTTAGGCAAACTAAAAAAACTGATCTTTTTGAGCACATATTCACTTAAGATATTATTTTCATATAAATAGTACCCAAACAATCAAAGAAAATAAATTTTTCCAAAATATTTTTGTCAGGTCAGAAAGTGTGTCGCACTTAAAAGAAAGTGCGGAGTACATCGAGTCTAAAAAAATCAAAAATACTAGCGCGGCAAAAATTGATACAAGTGCGCCGCACAATATCATATGTGCGACGGTTTTTATTATAATAGAACATATATTTTTCAAAATTTTACACTTTATTAATTAAGAACACAAAACACATTATAAACACAGACAACACAAGCCAAACAGATTAAAAGAAGAAAAATATTATTGTATTATAATTTTTTTATTTTTCTTGTGTTTTGTGCCCTGAAGTAGCACCCCAATGTTACAATTCCGCTGCGTTGTCTTGATTTTTGGGGGGTGTTACAGATGCATTCAGGAAAAAGTAATGGGGTAAAGTTTAAGAACGTAAACAACAAAATGGTGCAGGGGAAACCAAATGTTACAATCCCACACGTACTCCAAATAAAAGGCAGTCATACCATGCGACGGTTGATTGGCCCTCTGATGCTTCTTAGGAATACAGGGTGAATATGGCACAACCCACCCATGGTTACGTATGAAGTATTCATACTTCATATACTTCACCTCACTAGAATAATCAGCGACACGCGGATTGCCTGCCAGTGACATCACAAAGAAAAAAGAGAACGAAAGGATCAACAAAGGAATGTTGTTACAAAATATTGCGAGGGAGAAAGGCTACTGAGAGCCATCTTTTCCCATAGATTCAAGCAAAGAAACGCTTCAAGAAACCACGAAAATTAGAGGATTTTAAAGAGCAGTTGAAGGGAGTAAAAGTTAAAAACATAACGTCTTTCCCCTTGGCCCCTATTTATAGGTATGGTAAAAATGATAGTGGAAGAGTTGGCCCAACAGAACATAAACGAGCGCGTGCTTTAAACGACCAGCTAGATGCGCGTGCAGTCAGGCCTCTTAGGGTGACATCATGCACAGTCGGCATCAGGTTTGAACCCGCTAAAAAAATCGAAGAGACGAAATTTGAATCATTTCAAAACAGATTCTCTACTTATAATAATTTTGTGTTTTGTTATCAACAAAACATAAGAGGATCAAAAAATAAAAATAAACGTTTTTACGACTTATTTGTATTAACAATCTTCCTCTTTTTGTTGATGACAAAACATAAAAATATTGGAAGTAAAGAGTAAAATGTATAAGTTTTAAATTGGAGTCTTAATGTGTGTTTTACAAGCTTTAAATTTATAATAACTAGATTTACCAAACGAACGAATAAAAACACAACATTCAGGCAAGTATACCCTATCGAGTGTAATATAGTTTAAGGTAAGTCTAGGTCGTTCTACGGGATTTGTAGCAATTCACAGATTGTTTATCAAGTAACAAAGCTAAATGATTGTCACGAATCAAATAGCCAAAATGTGTGTAAAGCAAAGCAACAAACAAGGCATCATCCACATAACACGATAGATATAGATAAAGCAAGACTTCATATAAACAAAACATACAAGTCATATATGACGGGTAATCATAATAACAAGCATATGTATCAATGATAACATATATTCCTTTCGGCCTATATACTACATCATCACGAGTGCATTAGGAACAGATTATTTCAAATATGCATACATATGAATTCCTCCCAACCTGGTCGGTCAACATAAGGAAGGGTCTTAAACATCATTCTATTTGGGTTGTTTATCAATTTACCACATAATTCTTACAAGTATGATATTGACACGCCATAGACAAACGTTTCAAAATACTTCAAGACAATTAACCCTTTTGGCCTATTTTAATTGCAATGATATACCAAAAGATAAACAATAATCCAAGCAAAGATAACATCGAATTCATAAATATACATATATTCACAAGTCATAGCAAAATCATCCAAATATTATATCATGTTTCACATATTGCCAAAACAAACAAAGAACACTACATCATAACCCCAATAACCAATTTCTCCAACAAACAACCAACATCCGAACCTCCTGAAATAAACTGAGGGGTTGTCACTACCCCGTTGGAAATCAACAACCAAGTCGCCAAATGGTGTGTTTGGTAACGGGTTTAATATAGTAAAGGAATTAGAGACTTGGTGTGAATCGTCTAACCCTTGTGGTATGATGTATTTAGGTTCAAGAAATATGGTGTTTGGGGCTGGAAATGGTGGTGGATCGGTAAGAATTCATGGTGGATAGTGGTGGTAGCATAGCGAGATGAAGGGGTATTTGGATCATTAGATCCTGAGACCCTCACCTAGTTCTCCTCCTCTCTAATGAAGTTGTATATGTTGTATGGATCAAGTGTGTGTAAGATATGGAGTTTTAGGCAACAAAAGGGGGTATTTATAGTTTTCCAACACTTTGGGACCAAGTTGGGGGGTCTATGATCAGTTTTTGGGAGTAAATTCGCATTAATAGCAGATCAGACAGAACGTGCGCCGCACTTTATTATTTGTGCACCGTACTTCACGACAGGCAAAAGTGTGTCGCACTTAAATGTAAAACCGCCGCACTTAACCCTAATTTTAGCTCTTCGACCAAAATCAAATTTGTAGATAATTCTTTCCCGGTCGTATGGCTACCTGAATCAACTCAATCCGAGTTCATATGCTTAAGTTATGGCCAAAACAGTGGACATGTGTCGTGAGATCTTTAACTTGAGTACTTTCTTCGTTTAAGCTTCAATTCTTCGTGTTTCCTTACGTTTCCTTCCACGACACGTACCATGAACCTAAAATAGCAAATATAATGTATTAAGTATTGAAAGTTCCTATAATTAACCAATAAATATATATATAAGCATAGATAACGCATATAGAAATATGTATAAAATGCGCGTTATCAAGTCTTTTACTTCCTTCTCCCTATTTTTGTCGAAACAAAAATAATGTCGAAGAAAAACTAACAAGAAATGCAATGTGATGAATCCAATGCAATAAGTATAAATTTTATGCAAAGTAGGCAATATGTATGATAATCGATCCGAAAGGAATCGAGTACTATGATGTCCCTTGACGGAAGCTTCCCCTAAATGAGGGTGTCAAGGAATCTAAATGGATTTGCTGCTACAAAAGAAAAGGTTAGTGATAAATAACAGAAATATAAGCTCCCCCTTGCGTTGAGAGTACCTACAAACAAATACGTTAAAATAAAGATGGTAGTGAGCCCACTGTTTGCCTGGATCAGCTGGAACCCTATCAAAAGGTGATGTGTGCTTAAATACACATCATTTAGACCCCCAAAAACGCTAATAAACGGACTAATAACACAAAAATATGCTTAATTATACTACAAATATGTTTGTTTTGTGTTATTTTGTCTTGCAGGTACAAAGGATTGAAAATGGAGCAAAAACGGTGATTTTCGAGCTCGACTTGATCAAGTTTACTTATTATTCGAAGTCAAGACGATGTCGGAAAAAAATCCCTGAGCATGCCATTGGAAAGAGCACGAAAATTCGAGTCTGACGGTGCCTTCATCTCTTATTGGGCCAGCCCAACACCATTTATATGGGTCGGACCGACCCATACTTATCAATACTCAAGATAATATAACTTAGACCATACATTTTGCAATACATGGCCCAAGCTAGTACTGAAGCCCAACAAAGGAAGAAAAGGGCTAGGCTCATTTTGAAGAATATAACGTGAGGCCCAGGTAGCAAGTCCAAGTAAAAGAAAGGCCCTACATCTGCTTACAAAAGACGCAGCAGCAGGATAAGAAATATATCTTTACAACTTATCTATCATATCTTATCTTTCCTTTTCTTCCTATTTTTTCTTTCGTAGAGTAGATTTAGTTTAGCAGCAAGTAGAAGTAGATTAGGAGTAGTATAGTTAATCTCTCTCATGTATTCTTTTCATTTTCGATTATATGTAATAGTATAGGTTTAATTTAACGTGTTGATTTATCGAAGAATGATTCATGAATGTTTGTTGGATTATGATTCGAACGGTTTAAAGAGTTTTTTCCAAGTTATGTTTTGGATATCGATTGGTTTATATTTCAATTTTCTCTTATCAGTTGTAGCTTAACAACCACATAAGATGCGTTATAGCTTATTGTTGGTTACAATTTGGAATAAGGCTTAAGTTTGGGTAGCTTATCATAGCTATTTCGGCTTGCTTATTTCATATTCGGATTTAATATTTGGTAATTAGTTCGTGTTCATATTGGCTCTTGGTTAAGTTTATCTCTGCTTAATGCGGATTAAATAGGTTATCATATTTCGGCTTATTTGGTAATTTATCTTTCCATCGATGAGCTTATGTTAAAGGTTTAAATGCATATGTGGTTTGAATTGTTAGTAGGTATTTAGCTTGAATATTTGTGGAGTTCGTGGCTCATTGGTTCGGTCTTAGCTTTTTTTTATTTGATTTGGTTCATTTAGTAGCTTAAAGTTTAGGGATTGGTTTATTCGAGTAGCAGTGGAGTTTTTAGTTTTCGGCTTATTTTCCTTATTTGAAATAGTCTTAGTTTTGTTACATCTAGCTTAAAAGGTTTTCAGAAATATTAGGAGTAGCTTAATCTGATTACTTTGTTTTTTTCTTAATCCTTGTTTGGCTTATTGTTTGATGAAATTTGGTTCAACACATGAGGCGAGGAGCTTAAGGGTTCATAAATTGGTTTTATTTTCAAGTGTAGAACTTAATTGGAGTTTACGTGCTTATTAGAGAATAAAGTTTAAACACTTTATCATCCATTAAGTAAATAGAGTCTAAATAAGAAATAAACTTGGAATTTAACTTAGTTTATGTAATCGGGTGTTTTATTTGTATTGGTTTCGTCATTCGGGTTTTACTTTCTTTTCCTTTTTCAATAATTAGTTGTTTTAGCTTGTTAGTTTAAAATGTTCATTATTATTGTTATGTTTATTATCGTTAGTTTAGTTGCCATGTTTAGCGAGTAGATTTTTATATGCTTGTTAAGTGTATTGCGATTAGTGAATTAAGTGTGGATCAAAAAGAGACTTGTTAATTAATAATTTTCGGATTATTTAGATTTCTTATTTGATTGTTTCGAAAGGCAAAATCCAGAGAAATAATCAAACATCAAATCTATTAATTAATACTTATATAAGATGTTGTTTTCAAAATAAACCAACGTTGTGATAAAATAATGTTTTTACTGGTATTAATTCGTCATCATTTAAAGTAATTTATACCAAAATAAATGATTATTTTCAATAACAACCAACGTTGTGAGAAAATAGTTTTTTAAACAGGTACTAATTCTTTATTATCTCTTTCTTTCACATTTAATGATCTTTTTGTCTCACTTGACAACCATATTCGTTTTAGTTATATCTTAGTAGTAATTTAGTTTATTATTATATAATTAGTATAAAAACCAAAACCAAAACAAAAAGATAATCAAGCATCAAACAAAAAACATCGACGTAAATCTCAAATTCAATTCTCACCGTGGATACGATACTCGGAAGATTAATTATTACTTTTCCTAAAGTAATTTTTACTTCTAACGGGAAAAATACTTAAGATTACTTCGACACGCTTTTGACGTTTATCAAAATGGCGCCGCTGCTGGGGAGAGTTGTACGATTTTTACGTTGTGTTTCGAGTTAGTGCCTTGAAGATCCTTTCTCTTTTGAAAGTTTATTTTCGTTTTTAAAAATATAAAAATACAAAAATATAATAAAAATAAAAACCAAAAATATTTTTATATTTTATATTTATATATTGTATTAAAAATACCAAAAATATTTTTCTTTTATTTTCTTTATAAAAATCCAAAATAAAAATATTCTCCTTTATCATCCTCTTATTTCATTTAATTCTTATCTTCTTTATCCACTTATCCGTTTAATTCTTCGACATGTCTTCGTATAACCATTTTGGTTGCTCGTGGGAGAGACCTACACCCTTCTTTCTCATTTTAATGATTCTTCACCTGATTATGAAACATTTTGCTTTGATATCGAAGAGAAGAGTAGTTGCAGTACCACTTCTCATTCCGATCATTCTCTTCCGGACTACGAAGCGTTCGTTTTGATATCGATCATCAAGAAGAGAAGAGTAGTGGCAGTACCACTTCTCATTCTGATCTTTCTCTTCCTAATTATGAATCATTTTGCTTTGATATCAATCATTAAGAAAAGAAGAGTAGTGGTTGTACCACTTCTAAATCTGATCATTCTCTTCATGATTGTGAAGCATTTTGCTTTGAAGAAAAGAGTAGTAGCAGTACCACTTCTCACTCTGATCCTTCTCTTCTTGAATATGAATCATTTTACTTTGATCTTTCGATTGATCCTCTTCCTCCTGCCGAAAGAAGTGATTCTCATCATGAGGAGTTCACCGATGGACTCACTTACATCATATCTCCACCGGAGTATGATCATTTTTACTTTGATCTTGAGGAAGATCCAGGAGAGTTGACTAGACCTTTGAAGGAAAATATATCTGAAACATCAACTAAGGATCTTACAATTCACGAGCTTAATGATTTTCCTCTCCTCCTATCCGATTGTGACTCCACTTTTTCTGAAGAATTTTCTGAGATGGATCTTTTAGTCTCATTTACTTTCAGAAATAAAGTATCTCAGAATATTCATTATCAAAGGAGTCCAATCTTAGAGATTTCATATTCTTCCACTGGACGATTTTTCTACTATCTCATTCGTCAGTGATTCTCTTTTCCTGACTGATCCTTCTGAGATCAAACTTTTCTTTCATTTCTTTTCGGAAATGAAGACAAAGTTTTCGATCCCGGGATTCTCCTAAATAATGGAATTTTCTCTTTCACGAGAAAATCTTCACATCTACTGATTGATAATTTCATGATCGATAACTGTCATATTTTGAGTGAAATTTCTTTGAAGATCGTATCTTCCATTAGTTTTCACCCCAAGGACAAAGAAATTCGGGGAGAGTCAAGCTAGAGACTCGCACAAAAACAAGCGCTTCTCGGGGGGCAACCCGTGTTTATCCTATTAATAGTAGTAATAATATATTAGTTTAGTAGTAATAATGAATAAGTGTGGGGGAGTGCTTCTCTCCATGTTGTGTTTTGTGGTGCTCGTTTTTGCTTGCAGGATTCCTTATGATCGTGAAGACCTCCGTGCTTGTTTTCAATCCTCCAATTACTCGGTCTTCGATCATCTTCATGTTTATATCTAGAGAAATTTTCTATCCTGATCATATATATATATATATATATATATATATATATATATATATATATATATATATATATATATTTATATATATATATATATATATATATATATATATATATATATATATATATATATGTATATGTATATATGTGTGTGTGTGTGTGTGTGTCTATATATATATATATATATATTGTTTCCCCTTTCACACTTGAAATTTTTTGCATTTGCCTTTTTATTCCTAAGTGTGGGGGTAAAACCCGACATTTTTGAACATTGAGGCCAATGTTCGATTCTAATTGTAGGGGGGATTTCTGTCGAAATTGATCATACATGTTGTCTGTCTGTGTCCAACGCAACCCCGTTTTGACCAAAATTTTGTTTTATTTATGTGTGTTTGAAAAAAAAATTATAATATATATATATATATATATATATATATATATATATATATATATATATATATGTAAAAATAAGTAGGCTAGAACTAGGAGATTTTGACTTGACCGAGCGTTTCACTCTAAGCTTTCTCTTTAGCTTTCGAGACTAAGCGTTTTCAAGACTTTAAAATTTTACAAAGAACAAAAAATAATAGAGTTGAATATAAGTTAGATGCTAAGCGTGGAGTAGTTGGATCTCTTTAGAGCTCATAGAGGTTAATTGTGGCTTTTTGCTCCCATCAGCTTAAAGACTATAAAAATAATAATTTTCAATAAATAAAGTTGATTTGGTTTTTGCGATTCTTAGTTTTGATCACTTCTTAGAGATTTCTTCTAATAAAAGTAAGGTGCACATCGAGGTTTTGTCAGTGTTGTGAGGAAATAGGCTACCGATTCCTGACGGCTCGCTCCCGTTGTCTAGGTAGTTAAAAGACCACATGACTTGAAATTTGGCTGTAATAATAATAATGTAATAAACTAAAGCCGAAATAAGACCACTGTTTCCTGTCGGTTCGCTCCTGATGTTGCAATCGTTTAAAGGGTGGAAGTAATAATAATAATAATAATAATAATAATAATAATAATAATCCAAGACTGATAAAAGTTTGTTGTTTCCTGTCGGTTCGCTCCCGATGTCTCAGCCTTCAAAAAGGTCAAGGAAATTACCGAGGTCTAAATAAGACTACTGTTTCTGGTCGGTTCGCTCCCGATGTTGCAGTTGTTTAAAGGACCGAGGGATAATAATGTTGCAATAATAATAATAAAGCCAAATTTCGACTCTGGGGTTATCTAAATAAAGCCTCCGTCTTTGGACTCGTAGTTGAGTTGTTTCGAATGAAACAAAAAGGATAACCCCTAAATCATGCGAAATTAGAACCTTAATGTGGACTTTATTCTCAACATATCATCTCTTTAGGAAAGAATTTCAAACTAATGATGGTTTAAACCGGTCCCCTTTATAGTAATAAGGCCTTAATATATTTAAATAAGTGATCTCATTTCACATTTCATTTTCCGAATAAAATCCGTAAAGGAATTTGGAATAAGAGAGCGAAAAGTAGCCGCGCGTACACAATTAGCATTTATGAGTAGTGTTAGCATCTAATCTTATATTTAGCTGTGATTCGTTTTTAAGCTTGGTTTGGGGATTGTGAAAATCAAGGATGACGAACTCCTGTTCTTAAAGCTTTTTAAATAAATTGTATCTTAGTTTTTATCTATTATTGAATAAGTGGTTAAAACGGGGGCGCTTTAGAAACAAATTATTTTTTACCTCTCTTAATTGACCTTTTCTATTCTTGTTTGATGTGAGAGGTTATTAAGTTAAGGGGGTTAAATTATTTCTTTTCGGGCGTGTATTATAAACATTATGTGTGGGACCAGCAATGGCTAAGTGTGGGGGAATTTGATGTGTGCTTAAATACACATCATTTATACCCCAGAAAACACTAATAAACGGACTAATAACATTAAAATATGCTTAATTATACTGCAAATATGTTTGTTTTGTGTTATTTTGTCTTGCAGGTACAAAGGATTGAAAACGGAGCAAACACGGTGATTTTCAAGGTCGACTTGATCAAGTTTACTTATTATTCGAAGTCAAGACGATGTCGGAATAAATTCCCCGAGCATGCCATAGGAAAGAGCACGAAAATTCAAGTCTGATGGTGCCTTGAAAAATTCAAGTTCTGATGGAGCCTTTCTTCTTCTCTTATTAGGTCTGGCCCGACAACCGATTTTTATATAGGTCGGATATCGACCCATACTATTCATAAGCTTCAAGATAATATAACTTATACCATAAACATTTTTGCAATACCCCGATTCATATCCCCAAAGCTAGTACTAGAATGCCAAATTATAAATGTCTAAGCAGAAGTTTTATTTATATTTATAGCAGAAGAGCACCTCCACCATCGACACACCATTCGTAGAATATCCATATGATTTCACCTAGAGGTCCTAGTTGAGTTAGCACTTAGATTTCCGAATACATTAGTAGGCTCAATTGTTATAAAACTGTTTATAGTAGTTAATAAGAGATGCAGTTGACATCCCAATGAAAAACCATATAACCTCTATCGCTTTATTACGATGAATGATACGTGTCCTAAATAAAATAATTTTTTTAGCTCATCCCGTAAAGATATATTTTCCGTACTCTACCCTAAAATACACCAAGGGCTTACTATGTCTCCATTTGATTCTAGATCCAAGCAAGGAAAGGAGAACATGCCGAGGTTTTAGGGCAAGCATAGTGCTGACTACCATTTGCTAGAACGTGAAGCGTGTTGAGGGATAGGATGATGATGAAGTGTTTTGTTTGAAATGTGACCCTTTTCCGGTGAACAAACAGTATAGATAGATAAACTAGATGATGATGATGGAGAGGAAACTTTCAGAAACAACGGAGAAGGTGACGAGGAGGAAAAAAGGAGAAGAAGAGCACCTATGGACTGGCCGGACCGACTCTTCAGGTTAAAAAAACACAGTGTTGTTGAAACGCACTAAAGGTTCCTCTGCTAGGGAAAACAACGAGAACATCTGTATTGAGAACGAGCGAGATCTGTGCAAACCCACTACCTCAGACCAGCGCTCCATCCAGAAAAAGAGATAATAAGGAAAAAAGAAAGAAAGAAAATTTTATTTTTCAAATTTAACGTTGTGCAAAACAAAAATAAAAAATATACATAAACCACCAATAAACTAAGAGACTCAAAACAGATTAACCAACTAAAAATCCACAACAAATAACCTATAACAAAACAAATAACACAATCATAGCCAACAAACAAAAACACACAGTAAAACAAAACAAACCAACACTACTCTCGTAATATAATAAGTAACATCAACAAACCAAACTAAGAAGTTACCCCTTTCCTACCCCCCCATTTCCTCTTTCCCCCCTCACACCTCACATCCCGACCTTCAACCTACCCTCCCCCTTCCCTTCACCCTGCATACGCCCCCCACCTTCATCCTGGTCCCCACTCTCCTCCCCTAAAAAATAAGTACAAAAAAAAACTTCTCTATAACACATTACTTACCTAAATAAGAAAAAGAACGCACCCCAAAAATTACAAAAACCCACTTTCAACAAACATAAAACCACTAACTCACAACAATTTCTCAACACCCTCAAGAGCAACGACCATAAAACCTAACTACTCCGCAAAAACTTTCGACCATCCATATACCCCTACAATTACACCCACCCAAACGACCCCATCCCCGTAACCCACAGAAAAACGCCCCGAACCCCCCCCCCACCGACCCCCTCACCACCAGCCCCTTCCCCCCCAAAACCCACACCCACACACCCACCCCCACCCCCCCACCTCCTCACATCCGTTACACCCCCCACCCCCCCCATCTTCCCACACACCACCTGCCCCCACTCAACTGCAACTCCCCGGCAACTTCTCAGACGCACACATTCCTTCCTCTCAAACCACCCTCTCTCCCCCCTCCTCCTACATCCCCCCACCTGACCCACGCCCCCCCGCCAACCCCCCCCACCCCCTACCCCCAACCCAACCATCCCGACGCGTACCGCTCAACTGCACTCCCACCCACCCGTCCCCCCCTACCACCCTATCCCCCCCCTCCCTGTTCCCTCCCGTCGCTTTCCCACAGTCCGACCTTCCCCTCTCCCTAACGGCGTCTGATCCCCCTCCTCTCCACCCCCCGCCCTTCACCCCCCACCCCCAGGTCTCCATCCGGCGCTTACTCCCCCACTTCTCCCCTCCCTTTATCTACCCTCCGCCCCCGACCGTGCCCCTACTTCGACCCTAGTGCCCCTCTCTCCCCTTACTTCTCCCGCCACACCCCCCCACCCTCCTCTCCACCTCCCCGCCCGATGCCCCCGGACCAAATTCAAGCATAAACATAACACAAAGACAACAACTCAAAACCTCCCATACTAGCATAAAATAAAACTACACAACACCTACACCAACCTGGTTACAAAATATCCGAATAAAAAATTAACTACACTAAATCTAATGAAACAAAAATCCCCATGTCCTAACCACAACGAAAAAAATAAACCCACCCCGCCCCCCTACCACCTCCCCCGCGCCCGAATCCGCGAACCAAAAATAAAAAGTAACTTCTCAAACACAAAACCATAAACAACCGACACAAAACACTAACAACAAAAAACCACCTCAAAAACGATCACAACAGATAAACGGTTACATACCCCCCACCATAACACGAAACCCAAACCCTAACCGGCCCGACACCATTTATATAGGTCGGATCGACCCATACTTATCAATACTCAAGATAATATAACTTAGACCATACATTTTGCAATACCCGGCCCAAGCTAGTACTGAAGCCCAGCAAAGGAAGAAAAGGGCTAGGCCCATTTTAAAGAATATAACATGAGGGCCAGGTAGCAAGTCCAAGTAAAAGAAAGGCCCTATATCTGCTTACAAAAGACGCAGCAGCAGGATAAGAAATATATCTTTACAACTTATCTATCATATCTTATCTTTCCTTTTCTTCCTATTTTTTCTTTCGTAGAAGTAGATTAGGAGTAGTATAGTTATTCTCTCTCATGAATTCTCTTCATTTCCGATTATATGTAATAGTATAGGTTTGATTTAACGTGTTGATTTATCGAAGAATGATTCATGAATGTTTGTTGGATTATGATTCGGACGGTTTAAATAGTTTTTTCCAGGTTATGTTTTGGATATCGATTGGTTTATATTTCAATTTTCTCTTATCATTTGTAGCTTATCAACCACATAAGCTGCCTTATAGCTTACTGTTGGTTACAATTTGTAATAAGGCTTAAGTTTGGGTAGCTTATCATAGCTATTTCAGCTTGCTTATTTCATATTCGGTTTTGATATTTGGTAATTAGTTCGTGTTCATATTGGCTATTGGTTAAGTTTATCTTGGCTTATTTTGGATTAAATAGGTTATCGTATTTCGGCTTATTTGGTAATTTATCTTCCCATCGATGAGCTTATGTTAAAGGTTTAAATGTATATGTGGTTCGATTTGTTAGTCGATATTTAGCTTGAATATTTGTGGAGTTCGTGGCTCATTGGTTTGGTCTTAGCTTATTTTTTTATTTGATTTGGTTCGATTTAGTAGCTTAGATTTTAGGAATTGGTTTATTCGAGTAGCAGTGGAGTTTTTAGTTTTTGGCTTATTTTCCTTATTTGAAATAGTCTTAGTTTTGTTACATCTAGCTTAAAAGGTTTTCAGAAATATTAGGAGTAGCTTAATCTTATTACTTTGTTTTTTTCTTAATCCTTGTTTGGCTTATTGTCTGATGAAATTTGGTTTAACACATAAGGCGAGGAGCTTAAGGGTTCATAAGCTAGTTTTATTTTCAAGTGTAGAACTTAATTAGAGTTTATGTGCTTATTAAAGAATAACGTTTAAACACTTTATCATCTATTAAGTAAATATAGTCTAAATAAGAAATAAACTTAGAATTTAACTTAGTTTATGTAATCGGGTGTTTTATTCGTATCGGTTTCGTCATTCGGGTTTTACTTTCTTTTCTTTTTTTAATAATTAGTAGTTTTAGCTTATTTAGTTTAAAATGTTCATTATTATTATTATGCTTATTATTGTTAGTTTAGTTGCCATGTTTAGCGAGTAGATTTTTATATGCTTGTTAAGTGTATTGCGATTAGTGAATTAAGTGTGGATCAAAAAGAGACTTGTTGATTAATAATTTTTGGATTATTTAGATTTCTTATTTGATTGTTTCGAAGGGCAAAATCCAGAGAAATAATCAAACATCAAACTAGTAATTAATACTTATATAAGATATTGTTTTCAAAATAAACCAACGTTGTGAGAAAATAATGTTTTTATGGGTATTAATTCGTCATCATTTAAAGTAATTTATACCAAAATAAAGGATTATTTTCAATAACAACCAACGTTATGAGAAAACAGTTTTTTAAACGGGTACTAATTCTTTATTATCTCTTTCTTTCACATTTAATGATCTTTTCGCCTCACTTGACAAGCATATTCGTTTTAGTAATATCTTAGTAGTAATTTAGTTTATTATTATATAATTAGTATAAAAACCAAAACCAAAACAAAAAGATAATCAAGCATCAAACGAAAAACATCGACGTAAATCTCCCAAATTCAATTCTCGCCGTGGATACGAAACTCGAAAGATTAATTATTACTTTTCCTAAAGTAATTTTTACATCTAACGGGAAAATACTTAAGATTACTTCGACACACTTTTGACGTTTATCAAAAGGGTTCATCCCTTCGTTATCAAAGGGATCCGGTTCCTAGAGAAGAAATTCAAATTTTGACAAATTTCTTGAGATAGGTTAGTATATAAATAATGAGATATAATAAAGGATAGAATGCACAAAGACAAGACATGAGTAGCGAATGTAATGAACAAAGATCCTTGTAATAAAGTAAACATCCATATTAGTGACTTTGTGTCACTTATATACAAGTAAAAATAAGAACAAGGAATATTCTTCTTAAACTAAAAAAATTACAATATTATTTTTATTTTCTTCACCAAAATGTCCTACAGAAATTTTTGGTGGGTAAGAGTAGTAAGACATTCGAGTATGTGGTTGAGAATGAATCTCATTTCGTCGCGGAGATCATTGACGGTCACTTGGGTTCGTTGGCAATGCTCACAAAGGTCTCATGAGCAAGTGGCAGAAGAAGATCATTTGACCACATTGGTTGAGATAATAGCAGAAGTTGTGGTGGAAGAGGTGGTAGAGGCGGTTCCATCTCCATGACATCGGGACCAGTGGCGGTTGGCTAGCCAAACGTTTGATGGAGTCGAACGTGGGTTGAGGATTGGCGGTCCTAGGTGAAAGATCTTCGAGTGAGTCGAAGAAAGGATGAGGAGATGTGGGAGGTGTTGAGAATATGAGCTCAACGGGCTCTAGGCTGATGGTCCATAGAGATGATTGCTTGGATGGTTGAGTAGGAGCTGGAGGTGGTGTGGTTAAAGGAGGTGAGGTAGTTTTTGGTGTTGTAAGAAGTTCACTTGGTGAGCAGCCTGGTGGTGCAATAGGAGTTGTTGGTGGAGAGTCAAGATGTGTATAGGGTGGTACCGTTTGATAGTCACTAGGACGAGAGAAACATTGGAAAGGTGGAAAATTAGATGGTGGATTGACAAGACAACAAGCGCGGACATTAATCTGAGTCGTTCTTCTTAGTGATTTGTTTTCTTTATTTTCATTAGAGGATTTTGGCATTGTGATGATCAAGTTATAGCTGAAAGTTGGTGATGGATATGTAATGGAGAAGATGGTTATTTATAAAGAGAGTCATTCATAGAATTTAATGCAAAATCTACTATTTTTTGGCAAAATCCAATGATTAGATATGGAGTTAATGCACAAAATGTCAACCTCTAATGTCTAGAACATGGAAATAGGTTGATAAAGGAAGTAAAGTAAAGAATTTGAAGTTTAAAATTCGTATGAAAAACTCACTGATTACTCATATCAGTCGGAACCCTTTCAAAAGGGTTCCGCCCTTCATTATAGAAGGCATTCGGGTGTTTGATGAAAAGAAAGAAAGAAGAATTTATGAAAGATGAAGGCAATGCAAAGAAATTTTAGAGGTCTTTTATTACCATCAAGAAAGATGATCAAATTTAAAAAAAAAACTTCTAGTGTGTGCCTATATGCAAACAATGTGGAGGTACGGTTATCTCGACTCAAAAAGTAAAATAGAATAATGAGATAACCCAATGAGCTCTTTAGTTTAATGTTGCTTCGGTTGAATGTACCCGAAAATACATCCCTTTAGGATTCAAGAGACATATGAATTTATGAATGAGAAAAAGGTTTTTACTTTGTATTAATCAATGTATGAAAAGAATTTTATGTGTCCTAGTCATGAGAAGTATTTTTAATTTTTTTTACTCTTTCAGGGTTTGTATGAAGTAAAGAAATCCTTTTGATGATGCAAATGCATACGTAATAGTATATAGTATGGCTACATATAGTAGTATGAACAAAATTTCCTGAAAGTTTTACTTTTGAGTGTGAAACAGAATCCTAGACTCAGATTTGAGATGAAATGAGATCTTTTAGATTTACCGAAATCCTTTTAGAGGGACTCGGGTTTTTGAGGTAATCCAGCTATTTGATGGTAGAATCATGTGGATTCAAAGATCGTTGGCCGGGGCAAAGGTTTTATTGTGTGGTCGAGACAAATATACTCTGTGCTGGGAGTATAATTCTGAGAGTGCAGGGCAAGCAATCAGAGTACGAGTTTCTTAAGTATACTTCTCGTAAACGCATCATCACATCACGGGATGTTAGACTAATGAGGTTAGCTTTTTGGATGGAAGTGATTTATTTTAGGTTTATTAAGCGTTTGGTTTCATGAGTCCAAGTCCTAGTCTAAGTAAGTTGAAAGGTTCAGGTTTGAGTGGTTTGGTTAAGATATCGGCAATGTTATCTTCTGAGGAAACCTTCTTTATAGAAATGTTTTCTTTTTGTACATTATCTCGGAGGAAATGGTGTTGGAATTCTATATGTTTGGTGCGAGAGTGTAGGACAGGGTTTTTACTTAGATCGATGGCACCTTTATTGTCACATAGGACGGGAATGTCATTTAGTTTGATGTCATAGTCTACGAGGGCTTGTTTCATTCACAACGCTTGTTGGCATGCCTTGCTTGCGGATACGTATTCGGATTATGTGGCGGAAATGGCTAGGGCAGTTTGTTTATTAGAGAACAGGATGTTAGACAACAACCCATGAAGGTGCAAACACTGCTAGTACTCTTACGATCGACATAGTCTCTGGCATGGTCGGAATCAGTGTAAACAATTGTTTCTACTCCCGTTCCTTTGGGATACCATAATCCTAAGTGTGTTGTCCCCTTAATGTATCTAAATGTTCTTTTGACGGCTTCAAGGTGAGAAGTTTTGGGATCTTCTTAAAAACGAGCGCATAGACAAACACTAAACTTGATGTTCGGCCGACCTGCCGTGAGATAGAGTAAACTACCAATCATGCCACGATACTTTGTGTTGTCAATGGATTCCTCATCTTCTTCCTTGGTGAGTTTGGTTTCGGATGACATTTGTATTTTGATGGGTTTAGAGTCTTCTAGACCAAATTTCTTAAGCATTTCTTTAATGCAAGGTTGCAAAAATCGCTAGGCGCTAACTGGGCGGCCGGGTACCGCCTAGCGACTAATCGGTTAGGCGGGGATTAATTGGATTGGACTTTTATTTATATATAAAATTATAAAATTTTGAAAATATATGCCTGGTTTGCCCGATTTAGCTAATTTTTATCCGATTTGGCCGATTTTTATCCGATTAATCGGTATGTTGACCGATTTTGACCAAACCGATTAATAAGACCAATTAGTGAAAATCAAGCCGGCTAATCCCCGCCTAGCGCCTAGGCGCCGATTAATCGGCTGCCTAGACCGATTTTTGCAACACTGCTTTAATATATCTGGATTGCTTGAAGAAGATGCCATCTTCTAGTTGTTTGATTTGTAGACCAAGGAAGAAATTTAACTCACCCATCATACTCATTTCAAACTCGTCGTGCACGATTTTAGAAAAATCGTTACAAAGCTCTTGACAAGTTGATCCAAATATGATGTCGTCCACATATATTTGGACAATAATGATATGCGAGTCTCTTTTCTTGGTAAAAGGGTGTTATCTACCTCCCATGGCGTACTTATGTTCAAGGAGGAAGGCAGTTCGATTTTAGAAAAATTGTTGTAAAGCTCTTGACAAGTTGATCCGAATATGATTTCGTCCACGTATATTTGGACAATAATGATATGTGAGTCTCTTTTCTTGGTAAATATGGTGTTATCTATCAATCCCATGGTGTACTTATGTTTGGTAAATAGGGTTTCAACCGCATTAATCCTACAATGTATAGTTTAATCTATGTTCGCAGTAGTGTAATGATTCAGTTTGTTTATGTAGGTAATATGACATAGTGATAAGGTTTAGATGGTCGTGGCTACTTTTTCCTATAATTTCTATCCCTTTCCCTTGGGTGACTACCCTGACAAGTTGAACCCGCATCGAGAAGCTTGTGCTGTAAAGCTGATACATATGCTAAGAGTATTTAAGAGATTAGAACGACACTACGCATTAAGTACTTCAACTAGTCTTATTATGATTTATCTTATGGTTTGATGTACCTACTTACTATGGTTTGATCGACACATAATAAGTATTTATACTAACTTATACGCCTTGTTACTATGGTTTAACCTAGAGGTCTTATCTACTAGTAGTCTTAATAAGGGTATTGGGCAATCAGTCTATGTAATGTCGTTGCCAACCTGAACCTATTACGATAAGGACTATAAAGCCAATAAGGTCTCTAAAACTATATAATCTAGCAATAAACCAAGCAATAAGCATATAAACAAGTATAATGACGATAAACATAATAAAACTATCCAAGAAATCATAAACAACACGAGAATCGAAGCAAACATGTACTAAATAAACATTGTATTCATAAAACGGATAACACCAAATATGTTAACCTTTAATCTTAATCAACATAACAAAAGTGTAATCAAACGATATTGAAAAGAAGTTCATGGTCAAAACGATAATCGAACCGACTGATAAACAAATGAATGATGAATCGAGATACGTTCCCCACTTGATCCTGGCTGGTTTGATGGGACGATTAGGATCTGTCCTAATACTGAAAGTTATCTTTGAAATACGTGGTTTAGGGTTAGTGTTTATAGGGTAATTAAGAGTAGGCTTCAAGTAAAGGTGTTGGGACAATTCAGTGCCCAATAATCTTTTACTTGGATTTGAATAGAAAATATCCAAAGTGTTAGATAACCTTAAACATTCCAAGGTTATTGAGTGAATAGTCACTCAGTGAGTTACCTTCAAGTGCTCAACCTGAGTCTACAAGAAAGACTCAACCATTCAGTGACGTGGCACTCAGTGAATGAAGTCCCTGAGCCAAAGAAGAAGGTGATGGGTTTAGTGAGTTGTGGCAATAGACTCACTAATCCCTATATGATCTCCTCGATTAGTAAGACCAGTGTTCTAAAAGGCGCGCCTAGGCACCGCAAAGGCGTCGCCTAGGCGTGAGGCGTAGCCTAGCCGTTACCATATTGGCCTTGGCGTTGGCTTTAGGCGTAGCGTGGGTTAAGGCATCAAAAGGTGCGCAAAGGCACGCTAAATTGCAAGGAGTTGCGCCATTTTTTAAAGTTTTTAGAAAAAATTAGGCTATTTTGTATTTGGTCTAAAGTTAAACTATCCTGAATAGGGTATGAAGACAAGGTCAGTGTCATCGTTGACCTTAAATAGCTACTTAATGGCCGTTGGTATTTTTTTTAATTTTTATGACTAATATGTATCTACATTTGTTATTATATAAATTTATAAATATTATTTTGCCGATATAGTCACGCCTTGAAATACGTCATGGCTTCGCAAAGGCTCCTAAGGCTTGAGGCGTGGCCATGCCGCCACGCCACGCCTCATGCTATTTATAACCTTGAGTAAGACCCTGAAGAATAGGTGGGATAGTTTGAATGGATAAGTTCAAGTACTTATCCACCTAAAGTTAAACTATCCTGAATAGGGTATGAAGACAAGGTCAGTGTCATCACTGACCTTAAAAAGTGTGTTTGTCCCATTCCTATATTAGAATTGTAACAGAGACAAACTGTACTTGTCCAATCAACCTTTGGACATGCACTTCTCACCCATGTGGGTATGACCCTTCCTAAGCACTATAAATAGAGATGCCTTGTAAAGGAGTAGGTTACGTTTGTACATTCAAAGTTGTATCTTTCACAAACACCTACTCCTCTAAATCAACTAAGTCCGTGAACAAGTTCAGTAGGTTGACATAGTTGTCAACTTAGCATTATACTTTAAGTTATGCTAAGTTGTTAGTGAGGAGATCACACACACACACACACATTGTCATTCAATCCTCATTGTTGTTCCTCAAACAATGGGGTATAGTTCTTAATAAGCTTTTATAAGAATTAAACATTGAAAAACTATTTTGTGTTATTTACTTGTTTATCTTTATATTTGTCAAAATTGTTTTTTATTACATTACTTCAAGCCACGAGTTAGTTTTATCTTAACTTTCTAGTTTTAGGTAACTTACTCAAGGGGAACAACAAAGGGATATTTTGTGAATCTCATGCTCACCCCTGATAGGGCGTATTGGATTAATAGTGAATACGGCGTATTCATGCTCAGGTTGTAGATCTTCTTTTTTCCTTTTTATGGCCCCTTAAATCGCCTAAAATGGAGTTCGGACGAAGGAGTTATGACCAAAATAATGAAGCATCCTCTTTGGTAATCATGAAAGCTTGATTTCTTCATTTGGCTTCGTTTATTCACTTGGTTTTCTTTCGAGGCACGTATGCGTATCACCAATAGTGAATACGCCGTATAGTGACGTATGCGTAACGTCCACGTATTTCCATATCTTGATAAGTCAACATTGACCATTGCCTTTAATACGCCTTATAGCACCAATGATGTGAATACGAGTATGCCTTCAATACGATGGGTCAACTAATCTATTAGGGCACCGATACGCCATATCCGTTAATGGTGATACGTCGTATCATCTTGAATACAGGATCTCCTTCGGCATATTGGTAGCAATTTAATACCGCGTATCACTAAATGTGCATACGTCGTTACTTCCTCTTTGGCAGAATACAAATTTCTTCGTTTTTGCTCCAAAATGCATCGTTTTCCATATCTTTTCCAGAATTGCTCCATAAAACCTAAATATTCAAAAGTAAGCAATTAAGTGCCAATATAATTATAACATTTGAGCAATATAACGAGAATAAATTATTAGTAAAAAGTGTGCTTAACTGATCATATCAAAAATTCTGTTTTAAATTATTAGAGAATATTAACACTAATCCAAATTGTAATTTACAATTCAAATACAATTGTAAACAACTGATCGAGACCTGCAATTTGCAATGTCCTAAAATAGAATTTCGCATGTATAGCGATTGTTTTGAGGATACAACAATCTATTCAAGTATATATGAAATCTTGAATCTAACGAATCGAATATTGCATAATGATGGAAGATTGTGATGGTGATTAATTGTATATTTCTCTTGGTTTTTCCATAACCAACAAGGTTTTTAGAAACTTCATGAAACGTCATCAAAACTGTTATAACTGTCAAAATAAATGTTACAATGGTTTAGGAAGAAAGGTTGCAACGGTCTATATAAAACTTAAAATAAATCTGGATATTTTTAATCAAAAGAGCCCAAGAGCCCTAAGGCCTAGCAAAGCCTAAGCAAGCATGATGATTATGATGTGATAATCATTTAATCTGTAGGTATAATCATATAATTTTACTCGCTCAAAAATAATGATTATGTGCCAAAATCATGTTCGAACATCATCATATGATTAACTAGGCTTTAAATATGATTATGTTCTAATCATGTTCCAACAATATCTCTGATTAGGGGTTTGGTTTGCATGAATTCTATGTGTTTATTTTTCGTTGTGCATGTTTTATAAGTTATGCGGGTGACACTACTACAAAAAGGGCATAGAGCCCGGTTGAAAAAGGTCATAGAGCCCGGTTTTTCATACGGGATCAAAGGGGAGGGGACTCTATTCGAAAAGCATATAAACCCCGGTTTTAGGAATGGGCTTTATTGAAGGTTATAAAGCCCCATTTTCTACTAAAAAACATGGCTCTATGTTAAAAAAAAACTATTTAGACTATAATTCCATCAATTACATATTTACAAGTATTGCAGAACGAGGCATGTAAACATTTACTTGAGAAATGTAAGCATATACTTGTGAAGCACATGTACAAATCTGCTATAAAGTATTGCAGATTGGAACATAGTTTAACCTGCATATACTCCCTTTCAAACTAACACTACATTTATGAATCTGCTAACTTAAACGTGTTCTAATCTTCCGACATAAAGACCTGTTATCCGAAACTGTGCACATGCTTTCTAAAGACTCGAGGCTCTGTCAGTGCTCGTTGTGTGAACTACAGTTGCTCATTCAATAACAACGTGTTCTCTCTCCCTGTTTTCAGCAAATGCCCATTCACAATAGCTTGGTCAGGTAGGGTAAACCTGCACATAGTCATGTTTTTAAAGTTTATGCACCGCATTCAACGTTTTATTCTTCCACACATGTTCAAAAAAGTAGCTCTAAGTAGAAAAACATACCAAAACAAACTAGTATAAAACCAAATCCATTTTTACCCATTTTGTGACAGTAATATCTGAATTATACAAAAGCACACTTAATTTGTAATAGTACCTCATTTATACCAATCTACAAAGAAAAATAGCGAAGTATATAGTGGAAGCTGCTATACTAGGTGAGCTGAGGTAATGACCATCAACATTTCAGCAGAAATAAACATAAACGAAAGAAACTTTTTTAAACGACTAAGTAACTTTTTTGAGGAGTTAGTTGTGACCAAAGAGACATCATACTCGATCTTGGGGACTGAATCTTTAGCAATATCTTCAAAGCTTTATATTACAACAAACACACAACATTCATTATAGAAAGATATCAGTAAAGGATTTTAGTAAATTATATCTTATAAATGCCTCAAAAAAGAAACCCAAAAAGAAGATTAGTGTCAACAGTGACATCTTTCTATGCATAATTCTGCCTTCCATGTTTATCATTAACATCTTCTTGTATCGTGTTAGCATCATCTTCGTTGTTTGTATTTTCAAAGTAATTATCTATATGTGGTCTTTAACCATTGACTTTGGAATGAGACTCTATATGTAAGAAACCCAAAAAGAAACCACAAATGCTGTGTAAATAATGTGATAACCATGTTGTTAGAGGTGCAGAAAGATGTAACGCTACAATGCAGAGATGTACAGCTTCCACTAAATAATTTAATCAATTTTATTGCACTAGCCTAAAAGAGATGCTACTAATTTTTAAAAAAGATGACAAATTTGGTAATGCAATTAATGATTCAAAGCCTTACTAACTAAAACAAGGAGCTAATTAACAAGGAGCTAATTGACAATGCCATGCTTGTTGACTGATAAAGTCAATACATATACATACAGGCAACAGGTATTGGTAATGTTGAGATGCCACTAAATACACGCTTAAAGTAAATTAATTATATAGCATATGTTAATTTTACGTTATTTAACTAGCAATATAATATGTCTTTAAACATGTAAATGACCTAAACTATCCTTGTTATAAACCTTACTATCCAGTGCATATGATGCAAGCCTACAAGGCTTTAGTGTAGCATGGTCACCAAGCAGTCTATGTACACACCCTTTAAGATAGGGGCTAAATAGTACAATACTACAAAACACTAACCCCACATACTATCATATGAAAACCAAACTGGAAGTACAATTAAAGAGGTTAAAACAATTGAAAGAGAGCTTCAGACTTGCATAGTGTACATTAATAAATCATATATCATTTCTCATATATGCTAGTACCACCATTATTACTTATATTAGACAAATTAGTTAAAAACAATATAGATAGATAACACACCATTTACGACATCAAACACCACAACCAAACATGATACGAGGCCGAACCCGAAGACCCGCCTGTACAAAGAATGAAGTCACTAGGTACCAAGTCTCTTAGAAGACTTGATCATTTAGTTAAACATGCATATTTTCATAATTGCATGTTGCCACGTTCTCTTTTACAGTTACATTTCCTTTTACATAGTATTAGTGGGTACAAGTAGTTATTAGGATATGGCAGTTTATGGCTTTTTGCTATTTATATGTAATCCGTGAAGTGAGTTAGGGATATGAATGAAATGAAAGTATTTTAGAGTCTAGTTTCTCTCTAGTTTCTTGGAGTCTTGCCCGCTCAAAAGGCCTTATCCTTCTCGTCTCTTATTTACTTCTTGGGAGATTGACCATCTATAATCGGTCTATAACAATGGTGCTTTCATCGACTTACTCGACACCTCCAACATCTACACCACCAACCATCCAAGGATCTTTGGCTAAATTAGCTGATAACATGAACAAGCTCGAACTCGTTGTGAAACGTCTCGTTGCGAAACGTCTCTCCTAATCCGTGAAGTGAGTTAGGGATATGAATGAAATGAAAGTATTTTAGAGTCTAGTTTCTCTCTAGTTTCTTGGAGTCTTGCCCGCTCAAAGGGCCTTATCCTTCTCGTCTCTTATTTACTTCTTGGGAGATTGACCATCTCAAATCGGTCTCATAACAAAACATCCCATCTATCATAGTAAAACACAATCAAAACACCCTTTTACAACTTATTTTATTGTCTTTATATTGAAAATAAAGATTTGTTAAGTGTCATATAATTTAATTCCCACACAGCTTATAAAAACAATAAATTTCAACAATTTCATTCTAAAATCAAGACTTTATTACCTAGCAATACAAAAAACGTATAAACATACCGAGCTTATTACATAATCAAACTTAACAACAACATTAATGAGATATTAAAAAAGGTTAATTGAACAACATCAATTTTAGCAGTTGGGTACCTCCTAATTCCATTAGTCTGTTGTTGGCTTGGTTGCGTGACGACCGTTGCTTGTGACAGCAATGGTGTGTGACGTTGTTTAACTGGTGGTGTTAAGCGGCAGAGAAGATTAGAGGGTTTGGGGGCTGTGAAAGTGAAGAGGGGAAAAAGTTTAGGGTTTTGTGAAAGTAATGAAAATTGAGGAGGGAAATAAGGTGCTCAAAAGATTAAGTTTTTTCGATTTATTTTGGAGACCCGCCTAAGTTATAGTCTTACAAAGAACCTGTGATGAAGAAAAAAATAAAGGAAGAATAGAGCCCGGTTTTGTAAAAGAAAACATGGCTCTATACAAGTAATAGAGCCCGGTTTTCCCGAACTAAACACAGCTCTAATGTTTTTCAACATAAAGCCCGGTTTTGTAAAAGAAAACATGGCTCTATACCCACTTTTAGAAAATGAAATCCCTTTAGAGCCCGTTTTTCACTAAAACCGGGCTCTATTAAGAGGGCTCGATTTCACATTTCGTAGTAGTGTGGCCACCAATACCTTACACCCATTTGCGTAAAGCGGTACCATGATATGGATATGAGGTGCTCACAATCAATAAGTTGTGATTCTACCTAATACTAGGGGTGAGCATGGTTCGGTTTGGTTCGGTTTTTGTATAAAACCGAAACCGAACCAAAATATTTCGGTTTTTGATTTTTAGAAACCATTCGGTTTCGGTTTTGTGTCAGTTTGGTTTTTCGGTTTTCGGTTTATTTTCGGTTTGGTTTTTCGGTTTTTCGGTTTCTATACGACTTATCGAGCTTTGCTTTTGCAAAATCGATTTGGAATATACCATAAATTAACACCTTCAAAGATTTAAAGAAACAATCCAAATAAGAAAAATCAAAGACACAACAATGATAATAAGAAACAAATGATTATATAAACCCTTAAAAATTATTTATGTGTTATAAAGAAACACAATAACAACGATAAAAACCTAATAAACATAAAAAAACTCATAGAAGAGAACTTATTATGTGTCATAAATGACATGTACAAGAAGTATATCATAAATAACAAAGCCCGGTTTTGTAAAAGAAAACATGGCTCTATACAAGTAATAGAGCCCGGTTTCCCCGAACTAAACACAGCTCTAATGTTTTTCAACATAAAGCCCGGTTTTGTAAAAGAAAACATGGCTCTATACCCACTTTTAGAACATGAAATCCCTTTAGAGCCCGTTTTTCACTAAAACCGGGCTCTATTAAGAGGGCTCTATTTCACATTTCGTAGTAGTGTGGCCACCAATACCTTACACCCATTTGCGTAAAGCGGTACCATGATATGGATATGAGGTGCTCACAATCAATAATTTGTAGATTAGAGTAAAGAAAAGTTCTACCTAATACCAAAATGGATGGCAGTCGATATACCATTTAATTGCTAATTTACTATAATGAAAAAAATGACAGATATTAAAATGATTAATTGACTTGTACGAGGTACGTCATTTAAAATGATGGAGTGAAATTAAATAATCATGGCTACTATATGATATCCTCATAAAAGTTCGCATGTTCAAACTTCACTAAATGCTTTAGGGTGATAAAAAAAAGTTTTGAAATGGTCATAGTGATACTCAGGTTACATTACATACATCCCGATTGAATATTCATCCTCCTAAATGACTCGAACATAAAAAACGCCATACATTTACGCAATAAGTGAGAATTTGTCTACAAGCTTGATTAACACCTTTATCAGCATATCCTACAATGTCATTCATCTACCACAATAAGTCAATAATGATATACAATTTGCACAAATTGGTGCCACATCGGTGGCTTACCCTAACCAAAATATCTATACTTCGATCCATGTTGGAAAACAATGACACAAATGAAGTCAACTAAAACCGCTTCGTTTTAATAAAAAGTCTGTCACTTTATTACATGGATAAAATCCAACTCCCGGATTTTGCTATGTCCACAAAATGTCATTTATTCAAATGATCGAAGGTGATCAACATACAATACATCACCATTTTAACATATGAAAAATACAGAAAAAAGAGACGGATGTAAAGAGAATGAGAGTAAAAAGATGTTTGTTATAATAAACCATGTAGTAAAATATACTCACCAAGTGTAGGATGTATTAGAGGATAAATTAGTTGGCTCAAGCTCGGTCTGTGGACTTTGAGTCCATTAGGGTTATGTTTATGGGCGATTTAATGAATACGAGATAAGGTTGCTTTGGACAAGAACAAAAATTTGTGAAGTACGTGATCGTGTTCGTAACACAAAAATTGTGTGAACGATTTCTAAATTTCTTTACCTATACACACGAGCCAAAACTGTGTGAACTTTTTATACGACTAGCATGTTACCCGCGCAAAGCAGCGGTTTCGAAAATTATTAAAAATAAAAAAACTAAAAATTAATAAAAATACATAAAAATGGATGTTGAATTAAAAAACACAAAATTTTTAAAAATTTGTTGAAATTAAATCATAAAAAAAATATATATATATATTTCAATTTAAAAATAAATGTGATTTTTTAATTGAGAAGTGATATATGTCACTTTAAGATGTGTTTTCTTAAAATGAAATGGATAGTCAAGATTACACATAACAAAAAGTTTTTACTGTGTTCGTTGTTAAAAAAGAGATATTTCCGTAAAAAGAAAGAAAAAAGTCTGAATTTTTAGACTTTCTAAATATAAAAATGTCCAAATTGGTGCCACATCGTGCTTACCCTAACCAAAATATCAATACTACGAGTCCATTTTGGAAAACAATGACACAAATGAAGGCAACAAAAACCGCTTTCGTTTTTATAAATAAAAAGTATGTCATTTTATACTAAGGATAAAATCACCACCTCCCGAGATATTGCTATGTCCACTAAACTAGCACATTATAGTTCAAATGAATCTGAAGGTGATCACATACAATACCATCACCCATTTAACATATGAAAAATACAGAAAACAATTGAGACTATGTAAAGAGAAATGAAGAGTAAAAAGATGTTAGTTAGTTAATAAAAACCATGCAGAAAAAATATTCTCACAACAAGTGTATGGATGTATTGAGAGGATAAATTATCTGGGCCACTATTTATACAGTCCTGTCTCCATACTCAGCCGCCTCTCAAAAGTTTAAGACACTGTCGAGCATCACTTATTCGCGCTCAACCAAAAATGCCGAGCAAAAAAACGGAGCAGCCCTCATATGCTGGTTCATAACGGTGTAACAGTCTGTCTCTCATACATTTAGCAAGAGATACGACCCAACTCATAATCGGTCACAAGAATATCAGTTCGACCTCTACTCCATACTCTTTAGCTCTCTCGCGCTGTAGCGTGCGACAATGAACACACAGCGCCCGATCAACACTTGATTCCAGCCATCGCCGTCTCAACATCGGTATCTCTCACCAGCGTATACCGTGACGATCCTGCGGGCATACACAGGATCAAAATCTGTTATCTCAATCATTCCTCATCATCTTCTCTAAAAATTAGCTCATCCTCACGAGTATTCTATACTCTATACCCAACACTGTAGCCACAGAAAATCTCACAACTCGCGACTGAGCATGAACACTCATGTATTTGAAACCTGAGGCAACCTACGACTAGCGATTTTATAGCCAGCACATAGCCAAAAAGCGCAGCGGATTCAGAAACAAAAATAAACCTAAACCATGCAATCTATTATACGACGACACCAATCACTTCACAATACATTTCGCACTCTCTCGCACCAAATATTCCCTACATCACCGAGCGTCAATCCTCTACAATAAGGACTAGAGAAACACACGCTCAGATTAGTCTCTCCACACACACAATCCACTGATATCTACACATTTCTCACAATCGCAGCACTCGCGTCCATGCCGTCAGATGCTCCTTTGAGCAAGTTTAGTCACAAAACTTGAGCCCACACTCTTATATCCCACCAACTATCTCAACACATTCCTCTGCGCGAGAGGATCTCTAGCGTTGACTACACAAAAACCAGTACTGAGACACTTCTCACAATCACACACTTATCTAACCTTCAATTCTGCCATGAGTTCTCTACTCTCCTTCACTGACACAACACTTCAAGAATGGGCACTCATCTCATAGCTCTTCTTACATGGTTTCCGCGCTCTCTACCGAAACAACAACCGTTCTTCTATCCCCGTTCAATGCAAATGGATAGTCAAGATTACACATAACAAAAAGTTTTTACTGTGTTCGTTGTTAAAAAAGAGAAATATTTCCGTAGAAAGAAAGAAAAAAGTCTGAATTTTTAGACTTTCTAAATATAAAAATGTCCAAAATGCTTTATAATGTAAGTATAGGTATATGATTTTGTTGATTTCAGGATAATTAAATCAAGTCAAATTATTACACATATTTCATTTAGGGGTGGAAACGACGCGATGCGAGCCCGAGTCTTTGCCAGAGCGTCGAGCTCGGCACACAAATTGTATATTTAAAAATCTCGATATCGACTCTGGCTCGTTTCGAGCCTTATGAGTTGAGCTCGAGCTCGGCTCGTGGTATGATATATAAAGCTCGAGCTCGGCTCGTTTGTGACACTTATAAAAATAAAGCTTGTCTTTTAAACTTACTTATTCGAGCTCGTTTATCTAAAGCTCGTTTAATTCTTTTAGCTCGTTTACTTGAGCTCGTTTAGGCTCGCGAGCCTAGCCGAGCTATACTTCTCTCATACACCCTTACATCACGTGAATCTACACCAAGCGTAGGAAGGCTAACCTCGCTCTTTACACACACTTATGCATCACTTCACGCATACAATCCGAGACCGCTCTCTCACCACGGACACCGAGAAATCCACCTTCACGCGGGAGATGCGAGCGTTCTACAACGCACACGTTCCCATCGCGAGCTCGGACTTCGTCAACCGTAGAGATCTCTCTCACGCGTCATGCGACTCATCTTCGTATTATCGAAGATTTATTCCCACCTCTTCCTTTCGCCTTACGATTGAGCACTCGGCTACGTCTTCATAATCAAACCTCTTGATCATTCCAGGAACACGGTCTCAACGCGAGACATAGTCTCCTACAGCACCAAGGCTCACGACACTCGTTACGAACGTTGGTGACCACTACTCGAGATTCCGTCTACGACTCCGGGCCTCATGCCCCCACCGCGTTTGCCCAACCTTTCGCACCTCTCCTTCCATTATCATATCTTCGCACACTATCTCTAACTCTATTATCTACAGTTCTATTCTAACATTCACAACACAATTGCACAATTCCTACACACCAGATCTAGTTCGAGAGAGAGGGCCCTACTCATCACAAGGACCTTCCTTTTATAATATATATACCTCAGATAGAGAGCGAGGTGATGTCTTAAGCCACAACTCTCCATTAATCGTGACCATGAGAGTAGCGCCGACTGCACGATGATGGTACCCGATGCTCACAATGATCAGAATAGAGGATCATCACACACTTGTAGTCCGAAGACGCACAACATCAGCAACTCTGCATCACCTAACCGTACAAGTGCGTTCTGTGTAGTGCTAGTATTCGTTTATCTACTACTGAGAACTTGAGATCTCCTTAGTTTGCGTTGAAGTTAGAGATGAAAATACGACTATACATGCACATTGATCTATTTCTTGCATCTTAGGCAAAATACAGGTTATCGACCATTCTCACAATTATTAATACAAGTCAACTGTTATAGATCTTATCACTTCACATCTGGGATAAGAAATATATCGGACTTGGAGTATTATTATAATATTATCAATTTATCATAGCATAGAGGGACATAATCTGTACACAACTTTTAGATTACATGCATTTAAAACAAACGAGGTTCTTTTTTATAACAAAATTAACGTTACAATACATAAAAATCATAAAGTAATCCTCAAGAATCGCTTTGGCGCCGGTATCCTTCGATAAAATGTATAATAATGTTCGTATACTTTACTAGTTCGTTATAATTGGACATTGTCATAGATTAAATCACTATCATCTGCTACACCTTCAATTACATGTAATTATCTCATTTTAAAGGTCTTCTAAAAATGTTTCATAAAAAGCTTACTTAAGTTGAAGTGCTTTTAGATCAATGAAAAATAATTTTATAAGAAAATTATACCGTTTAATTCATGATAGAAGAACATTTGTAGATAATCTCCAATATAGCAAACGCATTACCGGCAATAGGCATACCCATAAGTGTCGAAGTGTTGACCAGCAACCTTTACTTCTACTCGTAGATTTTTTAATTATCTTCGGTAATCCATGGTTTCCCTGGCCACCTAGCTAGGGGAAATAAACTTGAAACCTCCCTATTTAAAATGATGAGTCAGTACACTCTTTTTGCAGATTAGATTCCAATCCATGAATTTTTCTTATAATCTAATTTTAATAAAATTCTTTATACATGTAGAAAGGTTAAAACCTCTAAGGCCGGCTACCTTTATCAGACACCTCGAAAAGACAACGACCCTCACTCAGACCGAGACCATCACCGGACAAACGCCAGGATCGAGCACGTGGGGGCAATATATAGAGTCTGTGCCATAAAAACAAAGATAGACCTAAACACGTACCTCATATTTTTTACATGTCTCACCTACTGTTAAATATAAGCCATAACTATAGCTCGATGATACAGTAATAAATTAGAATGCAATAATATAATAAACGATCAAAGTAAGTGGAATAGAATTAAATCAAATAAGTACAACAAAAAAATATCGACAAAACATTGTCAAGCTCGTCAAGATTCATAAGTTATTTTGCAAGGGTTAAGACCTATCAACTTTACAAATTCTTTTGCACCAATTAAAAAAGAGAAATAATTTGTTTACGATGGAAGGCAATAAATCTTATAAGGCTAGACTAGTGGATGTAAAATTTCACCAAATTGAAACACCACTCATTCGTGGATGAGTCCACATTGCTCACCTCTAAGATAAGTCATCCTCTAATAATTGTTTTGAAATTTACATTACGTGTTGGTTATGCTTAGAATGCATACACCACCACAATTATGGTGAGCCACTCACGATGATCGGAAGCTTTTCTCTCTCCTGTTAGAAATTTTAAAGTGGTATTATTATATTATAATAATTTAGTGGTTTGTGAGTGCTGTCGGGATATAGATAGGTGGTAAAATTTTATATAAAGTGATAAATTCATATAAATTCAATCTTCTTCTCCGCGTATGTTGCTTCCCACAATAAGGGGTCGGAAGTCCCAATTAAGATTAACATCATGGCTTGGAAAGTGAGTTTGGATAAGCTCCCAACTAGGCTTACTTTGGTGCGTCATTACGGGTATCTAAATTACGCGACGTAACACAGTTTGGCCTTAAATTGCAGCTTTAGCGAAGAGTACATGCTCACATATCTATTTTCTGTGATTTCTATGAGCCTACGAACAATTACAAGCAAAACTAACAGCTCGATGGGTGATTTGCTATATGCCCGGATTTATTCTCATAACGAAGATTAGCTTTGAATCGTTTACACACTTCGTCTACCTAAAGGTTATAAGGATCGATATTGAGAAGGGTCTAATTTACGTTATACAGTGTGTGGGTGAATATGGAATTATCGCTGTAAGTCGAGGACAATGTTTGGCCTCATCTCAACCGCCGGTAATGGATAATGACTATATGATTAGATTGTTTTACTCTCTTTTAACTATGGTGCTACCAATAAGCATGTAAAAAACAAATTTGAATTTGTTCTCTTGGATGAAATGTCCTAGAAACCATAATCTATGATAAATTCCTAGCGCCATATGCTAGTTTCTTAATCTATAATTTGCCGTACAAAAAAAACAGTGAGTATTTAAATAAATGATGAGTTAGTTTAGAAAAGTTAGGTTGTTATAGTGGTAAAAGGTGAGTGTGAAAGTTGAAGAGAAAAAGTTTGAAGTGAAGAGTCGCTGACTTAGTTCCGTGAGTTGATGCGTGAGAAGAAACCACAACCACGTGCCTAGAGCGTTAAAAGAAGAACACCACAATAGTTTCATCTTTCTACTACGGATAATGACATATGTATTACATACCCATGTTAAAACTCAGTTTTTTAATAGATACGTTTAGTAACCTGGTGCCCCAGATTCAATTAGTTGAACCGCAGGTTCGCAAATCAGTTCATCATAATAGATATACTTAACAAATAATTTTTAAAAGTGTAGTGTTAGTATCATCAATAAATTTAACATGAAAGATTAATTAAATCGAATGACAGATATTGAGTATTTTATTTATTAGCTTTAAGTTTAATGTTATAAAATTACAAAAGAGATAAACTGCAAAAACCAGTCCCTGTGGTTCTGTAATTTTGTGGCACAAATCATACCTAGCGCGGATACATATGGCACTAAACCTTGCCCTGTGATGTGGCAAATGTATCCGGTCAAAAATCTCCATATAGGAGGAAGAATTTTATATGCCAAAAAGATTGTGCAAAAATCATCCCACCTCATGGATGATATTGCCGACCTCTAGGGATGATTTTTGCCGAACGTTTCACCACTCGGGGATGATTAGTGCCAATAGTATCGGCTAGGGATGATTAGTGCCACAAACTACAAACCACAGGGATGATTTTTGCAGTTTACTCTTTACAAAATTATAGCAAAGATAAACAATCAATGTTTTAAAACCCGGGTTGACCCGTGAACCGGCTCGGCTATCGGGTTTTTGCTTGTTTGAAAACCATATTGAACCGCCGGGTTTTCTTTGACCCGGTTTGATAAACTCAGCCTAGTCACGACTTTTTTTTAATCTAACAATTTTTGTTTCTTTCCATAAACATTTTTAAATTTAATTGAAAAAATAAAGTGGTGATGACTAATGTTAGTTATAATAGAGTTAAAACTAACTCAAAACATCAATTAATATTGTCATATTATAGCCTATTACAACTTGAAATCATAAAGTAATTGTTCTTGCAAATTTGTTCTATAATTTTGTAAATATATAACCTAAAAACTAAAACTAATAAGTAAAAACTCAATATCTTTCATCTATTCAATTAAACGTAAGATAAATTATATGATCATACAACACTACATATTAAATCTATAAAAAAAATATACACATGTATAGAACCGATTTAACCCGACGGTTAAACCGGTGACCGAGTAAACTGGCTACTAAACCGGGTCAATTAAAAAACCGGATTTTAAAATTACTTTATAGTGGGTAGGGACTACACTTTCTTTAGTTTTAGATCATGTTATCATCAAAATATAGCTAAATCTATATCAGAATAACCTCAATGCTTGGAAATTTTGGGCCCCGAAAAACAGGACGCCTTATGCGGTCGAGCACCCTGTACATGCTCAAATCTGGCCGTGCAAACACCTCAATACCACATCAGCTTTCTCTCTCACATTTTTACACTCACTCCCTCTCACACTTCATCCTTATTAGTCACATCATCATCACCAGTCAAACCTTTCAATTAAATACTCACTTTATACAAATATACCTTACAAAATGCCTCACACACTGATTCGTCCCCAAACATGTATACGTAATATATAGTATAAGGATTAGTCAATAAGTATTCCGCGAGGATTTTAGAAGATTACCTTTATCCAAAGTAAAATCCAAAACCTTCCCGTGTCGTATCCCGACGAGGTGCGAATTGAAAATCGGTTAAGTTCGTGATCGCGTGATTTGAATAGTTTTAAAGATTTTGATTTGGTTTCTATAACTACTAATGAAAATATAAATAACATGTAAAAGCACGTAAAAACAAGTAAACAATTAAAGCATTTAAGACATTAAGCATAAAACGATAACGGGAAATTAAAAACGCGAATTAAAACCTAAATAATCAAAAATTAACCCTAAGAATGTTTTTTCATTTTTTATAAATCCTAAATGACTAAAAATAATTTTTAGAAAAAGAATTATATTTTTTTTATTTTTATTTTATTTATTATGAATTAAAAACTATTTTAATCTAGAAAATTAATTAAAAATACTAGACTAATTTATAAAAATATGGAAAAAAATACTAAAAATACTTCAAACAATGAAGAATCTGAGAAAAATGTAAAACTGAAAAAATGATGAACCAATAAGAAGTTAATAAGCAAACAGACTTGAATAAGCTAAACTTGAAATGACTATATCATTTAAATTGTGCAAAGATGTAATTGAAAAAGACTCAAGGGCAGGTGGTATTTGTGTGGTGTGTTGAGGTGTGTGTATGCAAAGGGAGAGGTCATGGGTTCGACCCCCATGACCTTTTCTTTTTTAGAAAACATTTTATTTTTAAAATCTTTTTGCAAAATCATAAAGAACCACTAAAAATAAACAAATTCTATAACTAAAACTTTTTATGAAACTTAATATTAAGCTCAGATTAAACACTTAAATCAGACAGAATAAACTTTTTAGCTCATATGGCATTTTAGCTTAAAACTATATGAACTTAGGACTCAACAAGCTAACTTGACAAACTATAAACTAAAAACAGATTAGGACAAAACTAAAATAAGCACAAGTAAGCAGATAATTAGCCACTAAGATAGATCAATAAGCCAGAAAAGCTTATTGCAGAACAGAAACCACTACTTGAACTAGGACTGAAAGAGCTATTTTAAACTTATTTTTAAGACTCTATAAACACTTTGAAAAGCAGCAACCAAAAAACAGATGGAGACAATATACAAATAAGCTAAATAAAGTTGGAAATAACAAATTTCATAACAAAATTAGGGCTGCAAATCAACTGCAAGCATGGACATTAAAATCAGATTTAGAAAAACTAAATTTTCTACTTAACAAAGATTAAGACCTAATAAGCTTGGAAAATAAGCTAGGAACCTAAAACAAATGAAGCTACATGATAACCTAAACTAAACAAAGCATAAAAAGCAAAATCAAAAGTCTGAATACACCAATAAGCTTGAATAAGCAGTTATGCCAAACACCCCTTTAGGTTATTGAAAACTTATTTTTAAAGCAAAACTGATCTCTAAATCCCTTTTTAAGCAAAAACAGATTATACCTACGACCAAGAAGACTAAATAAGCAAAAATTATAAACTAATAAGCCCTAGAAATAAGCTAAAACCTACAGCAGTTCTAACTGCTTATGACAGCGGTACTAATTACTATGAAAGCAGCATTAACTATTTAAGAAAGAGATTTTTGTAAAATTATAAGCTAAAGACATATTAAGCTACCCTAAAACAGATTAAGCATAAAATAAGAAGCAATAAGAAAATAAGCAGTAAAATAAGCAATAAAATACTTTAAGCTATAAAATGAACAAAAGTAAAAGTACCTCAATCCCTTGCTCAAAACATGGATTTAAATGCTCAAGTGAGCTTAAGTCTACAAGCTCAGCTTATAAATAAGCTGTACACAACCCATAAGCTCTTCCATTGTAAGCTTATCATCCGTTAAGCATTCAACCAAACACCTCTTTAAAACCTAAATTCCAATAACCAGAACCAAATCTCAACAAAGCTTAAACAGCTTTAGATAGAATGTTTTTATAAGTCAATGAGCTTATTAGAGCTTATTAACCAAGCACCAACAACATTATTTAAATAAAAGAAGATTTTGAACACAAATTGAAAGCAAACTTTAATTTTATTAATACTTATTGAAAATTACAATACTTGAAAGGAAAGTACAAGATTTAAAAGACAGTAAAAAATAAGCACTAATAAACTGGAAAATAAGAACCTACACTACACTAAATTACCCTACTCCTAGATGCCTTTAAGCTGTGTGAGGAGGTCCCCTTTTATAGCCTTGAGATGAACCTTCTAGGACCTTGAGGAGCGTCTAAGATCTCTAATCCTGACCCTTCAATGTTTGCTTTGCTCCCAAGCATCAATTCCATTCGTTGGATTGCGTGCCACCTGTCACAGCCAATCATTGATGTCAGGATTGCCAAGGTGGCATTCCCTTTGACGTCAGGGATGACGTATTGGCTTCTAGAAGAGGTAAGTACCTGATGTGTCGTCGTAGTAGAGTGTTTTTGTGTATCAAGATTTTAAATTTATATTTAGCCGACTAACCTAAAGACAACACTCTAACGGGCAGTGTACCCGGACAAGTTGTAGCT